>PKRV01001314.1:540162-624628 GCA_003709505.1 Hyphantria cunea | reverse complement strand
TATATATATATATATATATATATATATATATAAATTATATGTTGTTTTTTTAAAAAACTGAACTTATAAAGATGACAGATATGACAGAGACGCATATGGCTTTTTTTTAATAATTTTACTTGTTGTGATACTGATCTGAGTCTTTTAGTCGTTCTTAGTGTATTTATTTTATTATTATATTTTCCTTGCGACGTAGAATCTACTTCTAATACGGAAGTTATACAGAAAAAAAACAAATCCTCGAGAAAGGCTTTCTAATTTATTTAACGTCGTTTATATATCATCTTTTGGCCAACAGTTTACCATAGAATTTTATTAGACTCTAGGTCCTTGACCGAAATAAGACCGCCACAATTCCATATTTCTAATATATTGCAATAAAAAAAAACTATGCTTTCACTTGGCCGTGGAGATATAAAAAATAGATGTGACATAATATCAGCCATTGGCTCACTTCCAAGGATAACGTTTCTGGACAATGCTCATATATAAATTACTAATTCTGCGAATGCAATGGGAACTGTGCCATATCACAGATACTTTCTGAAATTCTCGGATTTTCGAGAACTAATTTTCGTAAGTAATATCATTTGTATTTCGTTTTATTATTTAAATTAAAAGTATTTTTTTATTTAAATCTTATATAAAAGATATTGACGTTTATTTGGCTCATTAAACTAGAAAACGGCTGAACCGATGTAATAAATTTTGGCTAAAATATATTTGAAAGAGTCCAAGAAAGGTTCAAAAGGTATAAAAATAAATTCATTATCCTAATCTCACACGGGTGAAGTAGGGGGCACCGATAGTTTATAATATTTACTAAACAATACAATTACTTTTTAAGACTACTATTTTAGTATACTAACTTTTAAGCTTTAGCTTTTCGGATTATATAATTATTTTCACGGGAATTAACGAATTTATATGTTTGAAGAATCTTCTACTTCGCGGATTCCATGACGGAGGGTGTGCACCGCTGAGCCAGTCAGCCTGTGACCACGGTCAGTGCACTGACCGTGGTCGAAACGTCAGGTAAATTAGACGTATGTAATACCTTTAAATAGGTGATCACTTAATTCCCGTGATTTTATTATTTAAAACACAAATGTTAACCATACTTCATAATTATAAATCAATTGATTTATTATTTATTTAAGTCCATATACAAACATATGTAAAACGAAACTAATGTCTAATTCCTAAATAAGAACTTGGCATCTATTGTGATCAGTGATGAATTTCACATAAGTTACAGTTAGCAAAAAAGTTAAAACTATCGCCATATATGACTACCTCTGCTGACCTATTCCACACTAAAAGCGTTATCGTAAATATGCAATAAGACCTTAATCGAATAATTTATGTAAAATGATGATCTTTGAAATTTTTAATTCGATTTTTATAATGCACATCATCATGAAAAGGTCCAGAAAAGCAGTAGCTTTTTTATAAGACTACCTTGTTTTGTCAGCCCACCTTAAAATATGAAAGCTCATTGGTATTCCCGAACCCTCGATCCTGTTCTCTTTAATGAGGTTTTATCTCGTTACTATGTATAATATTACCCGACATTAGCCTCATTTTGGGACAACTGAAAAATTGTGTGAGGAGGAAAAATCTCTTTTTGCGCTCGTTCACTCAAAGTTATGTATTTTTGATAAGGGTTGTAACGGTTTAGGAAAATCTTTTGAAACAGTAGCTCCTTAAATATTTTAAATGATAAAAAGTGTATTTTACTGTCGGGTCGAGTGTTATTCACAGAAGGAAAAAAATATTTAAAAAAAATGTTTTTCGGTTGACGAGATTCAAGGTTTTATTTCACAGTCTAATGCATTATGAAAGTACTGCCTTCTAGGAATGAAAGTTATTACTAAATATTGCTACTCAATTATTAACACTAATTCTTATTCATATACTGTCATTTTTTTATAAATGTAACATGTCTCAATAATCAGCCTACACTTTTATAATTTCAATGAACAGTCATACCCCACACCAATATTATAAATTCGAAACTAACTCTTTTCGTCTTTCAATTGTTACATTCAATGAAATTGGGCGTGAAAATATTTTTGTTTTTAATGAAGGACATAGGGTGCACTTTACCGCGATTAACGACACACACGCAGGCGGAGTCACGGGCAAAAACTAGTTCGTAACTATTCGACTGTATTTTGGTTCTGGTCGTAATAGTCCCTCCAACACAATCACACTCATACAAAATAAAAGCTAAAAAAGAATACCCGTAATTGACATAAAATGTTAGTATTTATGGTAATTACTGTATAGAAAAGTGCATTCTAACCAATTACGTTTGTTACACCTTCATGCCTAAAACAAATTTAAATATTTTTTCACCAATGGTTACCAATGGTTTACATTATATGTAAGTAACAAATCTTACTCATTACCTCGATAACCGATACAGACGCCGGCAGAGCCGCGGGCAAAGGCTAATCTATATAAATAAAATGAATTACAATAATGTATGCGTACGCGCATAACTCTCAATCGACGGCACCAAATTGGATAATTCTTTTTGTCATATAAAAATAAAAGAATACTAGAGGAGTCATATTTTCATAGTTCGCTTAGTCGTATACACTGCGGCCCCACGGGAAGTTAACAGGGGCTCACGAAAATAAGTTTTTCGGTAATTCAGATTTTTTTTTCGAAAATGAATATGGCGGTACGTAGTTCGTCGGGTCAGCTAGCATTAAATAAATAAAAGGTACCACAGTTAAAGGTTCCACAACTTTTGTGCTTGAATGTACTTCGTTTATCCCAGAGTTACAAAGTTATAAGCGTTTTCGATTGTTACCGGCATAATCGAATTATCGTTGAGTAACTCCATCGTCCAAATGTAAGTTTTATTAACGAGATAACTTTCTTCTTTTGTAAGTTCATTTAATTCCCTCGATAACCGATTTCGACATTGTTTAATCGATGATTTGTGGCTCAAATACACAAAGCACGTGAAATCGACTAATGATTTTTTTGCCCTTTTTGTATTATATAACTTATTTATCGTCGAGTGATGAGTGATAGTTATTTGCTTACACACAGGCTGGCTGTAGGGATGGCAAAGTTGTTTTAGCAGTCGTCTCGCCACTTCCTACTGCAGAGACTTTAATGGGTTTATTCCCCTCATGAAACATACATCAAACATACGTCACAATTTGTCGTTCTGATGTCTCTGACTTTGAGTCTGAGAGTTCTTGACACAGGACTCATTTCTAGTCCAAGAATTCCCTTTATTAAAAACTAGCTTTTACCCACGGCCTACGTATATATTCAGTCTTTGTCCTACTCTAAGATCCAATCCATCTCTGTACCCAAATTCATCCAAACCAATTCGGTAGTTAAAAATTACAAAAGCGTAAAAGACAGACTGAGTTCCTTTCGTATTTATATTAATAATAATTGGGGAATTAAAAAAAATTGTCAACATAATCTAAGATTTTAACAAAAAAACCGACATAAGAAACTGGACCAAATTGAAATGAGACTACACGGAAATAAAAAAATAATCACCAAAATTAGTTCACCCAGTCGAAAGTTCTGAGGTCATCATCGTCATCATCATCATCATCATCTGCCTATCGCAGTTCACTTGCTGGACTTAGGCCTCTCCAATTTTACGCCACTTAGTTCGATCAATGGCTGAGGTAACAAACATAAAAAAATACAGTCGAATGGAGAACCTCCTCCTTTCTAGTAGTCGGTCATATGACCGCATGACACACGTTTGAGTAACGTTTAGGGGATGAAGATATGAGTTTGTATGTGTAACAAGCGAACTTCCCAAGCCCCAATATTCTATAACCTCTAACAGTCGTTTGACAAATTCAATATTTAGGCCCTGTTTCACCGGCTATAGACAAGGTCAAACGCTTATATGACAGATGATCTAATATAATTTATATGGAATATAAACAAGTTATCTGTCAGATAAGATACCCGAAACTTATCTGAAACCGGTAAAAAATAAACGTATTTGTAATCTTTTATTATGAACAGAATGTACTTAAATACTAATCAAAGAAACAATAGCTGAGCTATTGCTAAAACGAATAGATCTAATGGGATCGTTCTGATACGTAGTTTTGGAATAGAATCGGGTTTTAATAAAGCACACACAATGGTTCTCGGAGTACACGAATTCGGTACGAATGGACCAGCTCGACCAGAGTGATACCAAGGAAACACCACAGAAAACCGGTGTGATACAGAGCTTGTGCTGTGTACAGTTGCTCACCGCGTGAGTGAGGATACTGGAAGCTCATACCCCAAACCGTCCCCCATTCCTTCTCTCCATCCCCCAAAGACCGGCAACGCAATTGTGACGCCTCTGGTGTGGCAGGCGTCCATGGGCGGCGATAATCGCTTACCAGCTGGCGATAATGCAATGAATGTAAATATACCTGTTATACTTTACACATTAACTGCAACGCGACTGCCAATCAAGAAATCTCGGGTTTGATTCCCGGGTCGGGCCAAGTATTGTTGGAATTTTCTTACAAGAAATTCTTAATAACAGACCGGAGAAATTTGGCGATGTTTCAGTAAGGAAATTTGGCGATGTTGTTTGTGTGCCTCGGAGAGCTCGTTTAGCCGTGGGTCCCGGTTGTCATTAACATCTATGACAATCATTATTGGAAAGTTAGTACCCTCAAATAAACTGATAACTATTTCAACCTTCGAATTAAGTTCGAATTCAGGTTTGCGTAGGTCGGAGAATAAACGTTCCATGAACAATTTAATATTCAGGTAAAATCGGTTGAACTAGTAGCCGACCTCAAATAATCTTGGAAAAAATAAAGGCTAGGAAGATGGTACTTTACACTTTTATTTTGTTACGTAAACTGTTGTTTAATTTCAGTATGTTATGATGTAATAAGAATTAAATATGAAAACACACAGACGTAATTTTTATAACTCACAAATTCTAAAAACAGTAGTACTGCTTTTATCTACGAGGTAAGAAGTTGTGAATACAATTATTTTTTAGTAATTACATTTGTGTACATCTAAATCGATTGACTGAGATTTCGATCTATCTGTTAAACCAGATCTCGATTCACACTCGGGACAAATAAATGTGATGGGCATTACCATTTCCTTAATATATTAGTGTATTTTACCAATAAGGTTTCTGAAAAAATTACTTACATATTTCATATACGGAATAGAATTAATAAGAATTAGTTAATAAGAATAAGAATAGAATTAATAATATAAAGTTCACTTTATTTAAAAACGATAGCGCAAAACTTGACATTTTTAATCCATATCAATTTAATTTTCTAAATGGAAATACGATAAATAACACAAAACCATTAAAACATCCCCTTAAATAAAACACCCTAAAGTTAATTTCAATGGATAATCCGACGATCCGTAAATCAAACTAGTTTTATCACTTGTGGCGTTTGAAACAAACAAAAAGTTACTTGAACTTCTGAATGTATATTTAAACAGATTTCAGCCCTAACTTTCATAGCTCATGTTATTCAAATATTGAACAGAAATAGATGACTTCCATAATTCCTACTTCCATTTATTGAACGGTTTAAAAACGATTTCCTTCAACGCCATAATCCTCTATCAAGAAACGGAAATGATTATAAAAAGATTGAAACCCTGTTATAAAAATTTAGGTTTATTAAAATTCTTCCTTATATTTTAACTTGCGATTTATTGCAAGCGCTCGCGTTCTTCAGTTTTGCTTTGTGCGATATGGGCAGGTTTATGAACGTATGGTGACGGATTAAGAATACAGTAACAACAACCTTATGCATCCCATGGGTGTCGTAAGAGACGACTAAAGCAGCAAACCACGTAGAACAATAACGTTCCATAGAACAAGAATCTTAAATAAATAAAAAAGCCTTTTATTTCTTCAGGAAACAACTAGCTTATAGAGTTAAATAGTTTTGTGAGTATAAAATATAATTAGTAGTTAATTAATTTTAAAATTTATTTTTTGCAGTTTTATATAAATAATCTTAGAAAAGTTAATACTATAGTGTTATTATTCTATAGGGACTCTATAAAGGCCTCCTCCAAATGCAGCCATTATGTCGCTCCTTTTCTTCAGTTTCGCTTCCTTTTCAGAAAAGGAGCGATCCTTTTCTCCACCCTTGATGTTGCGGTCGTGCTGTGTCCAGCCCACATCCATTTTATTGGAAGAGCTTGTGCTAAGCCGTCCGTAGCTTGATGGCAGCGAATTGGTTCTGAGAGGAGATCGTCCACCTGGGCCCACGTCACCGCCTCCTTCTACGAGAAAAACTTCTCGCAGAAGGTTGCGACCGTGGTAAAACAGCTGTTGCTACCGGACATGGAGCGTACGGCGTAAGCTGGTAGCGACAGATCTCCTCCGATAACAGCAGTGAGGGCCCGACGCCTAAGCGGGGCAGACCGCCAGCGTGTGCTGGGCAGAGCCCTCATTGCAGTCGCAGTGGTGGCAGGCGGGACTCAGTCAGCCAGAAGGAAAGAGTCCCGTGTTGACACCCCGCCCCTTCGAGAATAATAGTAGGAGAGTATAGAGCCATCTTCTTTACTTCATCTGGGTCCGTTCGGGTACGAAGACCGAATTGACCTCGATGGAGGCGCCGGGGTCAGACCACGACGGGGCCCATGGAACTCTTAAAACATTTAAAATTAACTTTGTATGAACTGAAATATTTTTTCAAATAAATGATCGCTTTAATTCCCCTGAAAATAATTTTTATATGATTAAACGCTAAAGCTTAAAAATTAGTACTTGTATTAAATCGTTTAAGCATCATAGTTTAAAATTGCTTGCCCAAATATAATTTTTCAATCGTCCAAAAACAAAACATTTAAGCTAGATAGAATATGTGTTCCTATGTGTCCTTTTGCCCCTGGCAACGTATAATATGTAAAATTAACTACTTGAAACACGATTCCTGCCGTTGGATGTTGTCAAGCCTCAAATTAAGCTTTATGACTATTGACAAATATATAGTTTTGAGGTTTTCCTTGTATTTGTGGTCTATAACGATGTTACTTGTCAAATTTATGGTTTTAGATCGACGTTAAGTACCCAAGAGTTTTGATTCCCTTGGAAGTGTTAAATATACGTTTTGCTGCATAAACGACCGTATCTTTTATTTCGTGAACTTAGAGGTTTGATTTTTTTCACAATTCAAGTGACCGTGGACCTGAGTATACTGTTTAAATATCAATTCGATATCTTCACACATTCCTGAAATGAAATGTCTTGACAGATAGACAAACAGACGGAAAATTGATCTTTGCATTTTTCCTTTTCAGGTACGGAACCCTAAAAGTAAAGTCAGGTCAGGTTTAAACAAAAAATCAAACAAAAACCTCTTAACTTTTTAATATTAAGTACACATAGAAATTTCAATATAATGGGTAATTTTGAAAAATACTAATCCTAGTTATTCGAAACAGAAATGCTAAAAAAACTACGTTACAACGAATTAAGAAAATCAATTCCTTGATATAAACGCCACAGACAATTTCTCAGCTGGTCCCAAGAACAATCCCTTCTTCTCAAAACTGCAGTCGTTCGGTTTTGTTGTGTTCGGCAAAGTTCGTATTTCATAGTTCAGAATTAAGGATGCCAAACCGTAACGCATTGTCTGGAATGCGAATCGTTTACCTGGAAACGAAGTAATCATTATTCACGTAGTTTTTTACACGAAAACTTATTTTTCAATCCTACCACTGCATTCTAAACAAAGTTCTAAAGATTACCTTTTTTTTTAAAAAAAGACGAGTCCCGCATTAGGAATACACATTCCTGTGTCACGGGGATCTTTACAAACATACATGAAACGGACACAAAGTACACCCAGACTTAGAACAATAATTTATGGATCACACAAAGTATTGTTCCATGTAGGATTTGAACCCACAACACTTGGCGTAGTAGGAAGCGGTGTGGCGACCACTGAAACCACTAGGCTAACCGTGTAGTTAGTAGTCAGTCTTTAGTATAATTATAAATATTTTAGAATTTATTTAAAGTTGTTATGGACATGCAGTTTTTTTTCATCTCTGGGTATATTTAGAGGCAAATTACAGGAAACACGCATGCATTTAGGCTAATACATTTACTCTTGCAAGTATTGGTTAATCATCAGCCAATCAATCAAAATTCTAAATAGTCTTAGATATTGATTAAATAATAATAATAATTTAAAAGTAACAGTTTTCTAACACAAATAGGTAATGATGACTAACATTAGACTTCAGAAAGCTCTATCGGAACTTTACTTGTGCGAAACAGATTAAATACTTAATATGTAGTTCTACAGGTATTTGCAAAATAAATACTAAATTTCAGTATAAAATTACTTACCTATACACATCCTCGGACCTTCACCAAAAGGCATGAAAGTATATTGATGTATATTTTTCTCATTCTCAGGCAAAAATCTGTCAGGGTTATAAATATGTGGATCGGGGAAATACCGGGGGTCTTGCTGCATTCCGACAGCATTTACGTAAACCACAGTTCCCTCCGGAATCGTAAGGTTCTCGTTAATTTGGTAGTCTCTAGAAGCTATACGGTCAAGCCATCCCATGGAAGGAAATTTGCGAAGAGCCTCTGTGAAGAGAAAGATGTTATAATTACCATTTTGGGAAACTATTTTTCAAAAATTTTGGTCGATTAAGAATCTGTTTTAGTAGGCTTGCACTTGGCACTTGTGACTATACGCTAGATCGTTTTTTGTTTTTGCGAAAGACGGTCCCCTTTTCATGTCATCCACATTTTTTATATTTTTTTATCATTAATTCCAACACGACGAAGACTTGAAGACTCGAAGACTTAGAATTGAAGACTTGAAATACTTGACATTGGCAGAAATAGCTGATCCGGCTGATTGCCATCAAAAGAAGAAGAAGACTATACGCTACTGGTGGTGTGGTTTATAAGTGTAGCATATGAATCGATATACCTTTGTATGTACATCTCTATGTGTTTATATGTCTTTCAGTGTTTATATCTGTGTATCAATATATTTAGGTTTCTGTATGTGTGTAAAAATATATTCTAAATTTGTATTCAAAACTTAAGACCTGTACTCTATTTATTTTAAGGTTACCATTAGCAATTATTCATTTCCGAGTGGATAACCTAAAATTTCCTGCACAAAACTTGTTTATATGATAAAACTAATACAAACTATGAACATTGCAAATAAGTTATAAAAACTATATTATTTGACAATAATACTTGAAGAGATGCAGTACAATAAAATATAAAGAAATAGTACCTTTTATAACGCAGTCCATATATGTTAATTCAGCCAAGGTGTTGCAGTCAAAATCCTGGTCACCGGTCCTCTTCTTTGCAGCCAATACTTCTTGGTATAGTTTTTCCTAAAAAGGTCAATATACACAAAGTAAGAAAGTGACTAGTGTGGGACGTCCACATGCCAGGTGGAGTGATGATCTGCGCAAAACGGCTAGCAGGAGCTGGATGCGAGAAGCCGAAAATCGAACCAATTGGCGTGAAATTGTAGAGGCCTATGTCCAGCGGTGGACTTCGAAAGGCTGATGGTGATGACACAAAGTTACAAAAAACTGACCTAGTAATTTACTAAAAACATATTATACATTATTTATTTTGAATAATAAAAATCAAAATGGCGTTTTTTTGATACCTAATTATGAACAGAGGGGTTGTGCTTTAAAGTTTGTTGAATTAAAGCTTAATTACTTTATTACCTTAATATTAATCAAATCTTTAATTTTTTCAATGATATTTTTTACTATTTATTATTTATTGTATTATTAAAGTGTAATGTTGGTCAGTGTTCCAGAACTCTGTTCATTTATTATGTTGCAATTCGTGAAAACTTATAATTGGCTTGATGTTGCATATTAACAATTACACGGTTATAAAAATGGTTAGTATTTAACGATTAGTAGCTAACGATTTTTTGTAGCTGTTGACTTTCTAAACCTTAATCAAACCAGAGCCTAATAATGACACAAACTTGGAACCACAAGCATTGTAGTCGCATACGCTATCACTGCACACCGACGCAGTCAAAGTCAGTGTGATTTATTCCAAAATATCACAATTATTATTATACGGCCGCGTATACATCGGTTTTCACGGTAAATAGTAGCCTAACGTTATTTTGGTGTATAATCTATGCTACGATAAAGTTTCATCTAAATCCGTTCAATAGTTTCTGCATGAAAGAGTTACAAACAACAAATCCATACTTCCATACTTATAAATGCAAAAGTAACTCTGTCTGTTTGTCTATCTGTCACGCTTGTCCGCCCAAACCACTGCAATGATTTCAAAGAAATTCGGTATGGAGATACTTCGATTCTAAAGGAAGGATATAGGCTTTTTGCCTCGATAACCGACATACACGCGAGCCGAGCCAAAAAATATAACCATTTCCTTTTTCGTCAAACGCGTTTACAAAGTATCTATCTAACATACAAATCTGTTTCTATACGGATCTCTAGATACTTGGGTTAGGCTCACATTTTTCTAGTTTTATGTGTATTAATTACTATTCGTACAACTTTACTGTAAAACGATCCTGTTCTATTTAACAGAACTACACTGTGGTCACTTAAAATGTGATTCTAGACAAAATCATTTTAACTTTTGCAAATGCTTGTTATTAGACAAAATACCATTACGATGAGCTGAAGGCTATTTATAGAATAAAGTAGATAACTTATTATTTGGTCACCAAAATACAGAGTTAAATAAGTAACATAAGATAAAAAATGTCCGAAGTGTAGAGTACAAAGGGTGGCCTTATTGCCAAAAGGAATCTCTTCCAGACAACCTTAGGATGGATCAAATATTTCAGAGAGACTGTAGTAGTTGACATGCATTGAGTTTAAATAAATTATTTATTTCCATACGGCCACACACATACACACACATATTTAATGACGTATATAAACATACACACATAGTTCTTTAGTAACTATAGATATTTTCCTTGTGTTTGCTAGAATGTGGTCGGACAACCTGGTAAAGGTCACGAAGAGAGGATCCGAGCAGCTTAGGACCAGTTGTTATGATAAACGTTGGGGGCAGCCCAACGTTTATCACAACAACTGGTCCTGAGAAATGTCTTTCCGGGTGGCGTAAGAAAGCGGTTCCCGGATCCCTCCCGTCTCAAGCGTAGAGTGGCATACCGTGTTGTTTTAGTCGGTTTGATTCCGACACACCGCCCCGCCGCAAACCCCGGTGGAGTAACGCCCGAGAGGTTTTCCAACCGTAAAAAAAAGACTGTGTCTCAATTTTTCGGCTAAGAGGATGGTTATAGATATTTTATACCGAGATTTAATGGATATTGAATACGGTACGCCATTCTAACAAGTAATGAATTATTAAGAAAATAAAACCTGACTGCGTCAATGTGATATGTACAACATATAAGTTTTATATATATTCGTAATTATCGTTAAAAAATCATTATTACCATAGTCGACGTATTTTTAAAACATTTTTTTTAAGATTACTTTTTGGCTACAAAATCCTTACATTGGTTTTTTAAATTTTGATATACTCAGTGTCACTCTTAACATTCATGGATTCAATTAATTATAATACTTATTAACCTCAAATAACACACTATTACACATTTAACTCGTGTTTTGCTAAATCGTAGATAATTGGTGCCGCATTGGTATAAAAAACATATAAATGGTTGACTGGAAGATAATGCCCATGGCATTAAGTCCGCCTTTTCCAATGTAATTGCATGAAGATTAAATAAGTAAATAAATAAATAAATAAATAAATAAATTAAATAAAAGAAACAAACTGAATTAAATTTTATACAGAGCCTATACTCAAATTTAAGTTCACTAGCACATAATCATCGTTTACAATTAAAATGCAATTAAACAAACTGTCGAAATCTAGACAGTAAATAATCATTAAAAATACGGACTCTAACATTCCCTGTTGTGTATTGTAAGATATGGCTAAAATAGAGCAAACAAAGTAGGATAACGCTGCAAAAAGAAGAAAAACTTGATACAAACTCCATACCAAGATTGCGTGGGTGTCATAAAATGTGGCTAAGGGAGTTAGCTACGAAGGACAATGCTGCAAGGAAAAGGAAAACTTGATACAAACTCCATACCAAGATTGCGTGAGTGACATAAAAAGGTGGCTAAGGGAGTAAACTACGAAGGATAACGCTGCAACGAGAAGGAAATCTTGATACAAACTCCATATCAATCCATCTGGCCAGTATAGTAAGCCAAAACTTCTTTGCTTAAGAGAGGCTTATGTCAAACAGTAGACTGGTAAAGGCTTTTATGACAACTTTTTCCATGACTAAGCTATAAATATATATACAATTTATAAAAAATAAGCCTCTAATTCTCACCTGACAGTGTGGGTTCCAAGCCAGCTCGTAAATAACCCAGGTGAGTGTAGTACTAGATGTATCAAATCCTCCAAGAAGAAATATGGCCGCTTGAGCTACTAAAAAGTTTTTGTCTAACTCTGTAACAAATCAGTTTCGTAAGTTTATAATAAACTGCCTCGGTGGCCTCGTGGTAGCGTACGCGACTGCTGGGGTTTCAGGTACGATTCATGGGCCGGATTGCTGTTGGGTTTTTCTTTCAAGAAATCCTTAATACCAACCCGAGTATTCAATAAATTTAGCAAGTAACCATTCAAAAATATAACCTTTCGGATTACGAAAATAATTAATAACTAATAATGATTATATCGTTAGCTAATAATGAAACAATCACCGAGGGTAAGCAACGATGGCGCGGTCAGTACCTGGATGACATGTAACCATGAGCATCTCTGTGATTCGGAGGTCACGTTAAGCAGTCGGTCCCGATTGTTATCATAGGATAACAGTAGTGAAGCTTAGTTGGAGGCCTTTGGGCGGCTTAAAAACATCCAACAGCTAGATTACGTAGCCACAATGTAGTCTTGCCAGTCCTCGAACCGCACTTGGCCAGCGTGGGGACGTATGGCCTTAACCCTCTCCTGAGAGGAGAACCGAGCCCAGCAATAAGATGTTATGTGTTGTTGATGGTGTTTGATGATAACACAATAAAATTTCATGCATTTCAATAGATAGTCTGATATTTTTAATCTTCAACATTGGCAACAGAATTATCAGTTTGCCATTTGGCATAGGCCTCATCTAGGCTTTTCCATGTCTCCCTATTTGCGGTTTTTCTTTGCCATGTTGTTCCTTTAAACATTATTTTCTTCGAATAGTTTGTAATACTAAAGCTAGGCTCCTACAAAAGCACAGAAAAGTTTAGCAATAACATACCCTCATTCTCTGCAGCCGCTTCCTGCTTAATCTTAAGCAGAGCGTCCAGAAGATCACAACTTTCTTTAACTTCTTTATTAAAACCTCCCCTCTGCTCTATAACTTGGTGAATGACCTGTTCGAGGTATGCTGACGTATGTTTAGGAAAGAGAGAAAACCTGACAAAGCAAGAGATTAATAACTTTTATCCATACATCTAATTTAAGTTTACGGTGGCGCCGTGGTACGATTCCCGGGTGGAACCAATGTTTGTATGATCTGCAAATATTTGTTTCGGAGTTTGGGTGTTATATATATATATATATAATTTATATCAGTGGCCTAGTATCGATAACACAAGATCTGCTTAGCTTGGGATTAGATGGGCGTTAGTTATTGGGCGTTGTGTTTGATGTCAGAAAATATTTATTGAACTAAAATAATCCTGTGTTGCTAGTGAATTTACAAACATACATGAAACGAACGAAACAACCTTTCACTAAATACATATATAAATATACATGGTACTCACAGGAGAAACCCTATTAGTAAAAATATTGTCTCTGAAACGGCTCGACCGATTTTGACGAATCTTTCACAGGCAGATAATTGAATATATCAAAAGTAACTTAGACTACTATTTTAAACTAGCTTCACCCCGTGGCGTTTTTCGTGGTAGTTATTGTAAAGATTTAACAAAACTAAAAACAAACTTACCTAAAAATATCAACCAACTCAGGGAAAAAGAATATACTAGACCAGGATAATCCTCTGAACAAATTATACTCCATAAAATCCCTGGTCACTCTTCTGATGGGGCTGTCACCAGTTTTGAGACATTCACTGCTAAGACCGAATGCAGCTTCGCTTATCACATCCGTTGTATAATCTGAGATTGTCAACTGGAAAAAAAAACCCTCATAGCAATGTATGCTCTACAAATATATGTTTCAGATTGTGTGTTTTTTCTAAGTTTTGTACACACACTTGTACACTACAAAAGCTTGTAAAATACGTTCAGTGCTTTTCAAGTTTGTTGTGGTTAAACAAACACTTTATTATATTATTATAATTTAGACAAACACTTTATTATAGGTATAATAAATAAAGATATTATTAATAATATCTTTATTTATTCAGACAAGGTCCATAGTGTTAGCATACAATATATCTATCTTTGATAGTACCTTACAACTTAATTTAATAGCATCTTCAGAAAACTGTTCATAATGTGCGAATCATATTTATCGGCTTTGACCCTCAGGATGCCATTATTGCTGTCCCGCACTCTCCTCAACAAGGAGGCAGTTCTCTTACGTAGTATGGCGTGGAAGCCATCCACTCTCGCTACCATAAACATTGTGGAAGTACTACAGTAACGAGACAACTTTAATAGGATCCTGAAGGCATTATTATACTGAACATGATTTATGAACAAACAGCTTTGAATATACCACTGCTGGACATAGGCCTCTCTCCTAAGACACTTAATTTAAGACACAGATAATCGGTGTAATATAATCACGACTAAACATAGGCCCAATGATACGGAAATATTACAACAGGCCACCATATTGTGGGTCACCATGCTGCATTGTCTGCATTCACAATGAATAAAGTGACAACCACTCTTGGATTCTGTTGTTGCTTTCCATCAGACAAAGTAGAGCCACTCATGCAGGCTCATATATCATCTTCCTAGCCTTTATTATTCCCCAGGTTATTTGGGGCTGGTAACTCCTTAAACCGGTTTTACCTAAATATCAGTTTTTAACGGAGCAACTGGCATCGGACCTCTGAACCTTGAGGGAGGTTTTCGCGAAAACGAAAAATAAAGGAAACGATACCTTCAAATTCAAAGGATCTTTATTTTCCATTTCCTTTTTGATTCTTAGTACCAAATCGTTTGACTTTGCTTTTATAAGATTGTCTAGACTCCGCAACCTGGATGCTGTGAAAATAACTGTCAGGCGTCGCCGCAAGTACGACCATGTTGGATCCTGTTACATAACAAATAATAAAATATGAGTAATCATGAAGATCACGAGTACTGGACATACACATCTTGTATTAAAGCCTGACCGTGGGAGAGCCACGCTTCAGCATGAACGGGCCGGCTCGATCGGAGTGATAAAACACAGCCTCACAGAAAACCGGTGTGAAACAGCACCTGCTCTGTGTTTCGCCGAGTGAGTGTGGATTTCGGAGGCGCATACCCCAACCCATTCTCCCATCCCCCTACCTATCTTCCAAAGACCGGCAACGCACTTGTGACACCTCTGGTGCTGCGAGTGTCCATGGGTGGCAGTAATCCCGTGGGAGAGCCACACTTCGGCATGAATGGGCCGGTTCGACATGAGTGATACCACGGCCTCACATAAAACCGGTGTAAAAGAGTGCTTGTCTGTGTTTCACCGAATTTCACTTATGACGCCCCAGGTGCGACGAGTGTCCACGGGCGGCGGTAATCGCTTACCATCAGGCGATACGTGTGCTCGTTTACTACAACGTTACTATATAAAAAACTAAGATTTGAGAGGGGGAGACCGGGCCTTTCACCGGTAGACTAAGCTTACTAAAGTCCCAATCCCCGTTCCTATAACTCTGTTTTAATTGAAGGCTTTATACATTCTCACCTCCTATTAAAACAAAAAAACTTACATTGACGGTGAAAAGATTAAAAGCTCCAATAGGATCCGTCTTTCCGGAGCTCAGAAATCTATTTCTAAAAACCTCGTGGTCTCTCACAAGTATTCTTCTGGCCAGGTCGGGACAATTGATCACTAGGCCTGGACGCCAGAATGCCCACATACCAACATACGGATACTTAAAGTCGTTATACAATTTCTTCATCCATATTGCCTGAAACAAATAATGATGTAATAAGCTTAAATTAAATAGTTTAAAAACCCCCTGTGCGATCAATTAATTGAGCAACCATACGCCAAAAATGCCTTTTATCATTCTAGAAAAGAGCTGAATACTCTTGCACTGCTGGACTGATACTAACCAAACATAGTTCAGAACCACCGTAAGGAACTGGCTTTCAAATGAAACAAACCGCAATGAAATCGGTCTATTCGTTTAAGAGCTACGATGTCACAGACAGATACACACACACATACAGATATTGACGTCAAACTTATAACACCCCTCTTTTTGCGTCAGGGCTTAAAAATACCAGCTCATGTCAGTTCCGTCTAGACATTAGACTAGATTTGGAAATTATCTGAAAAAGCGTTTAATGAGTAAAGCAGCGGATGAAAGCAATGTTATTAAAGTATGCCTGAACTTCCTCGTTGGTGTAGCGGTGGCGGTAGCGGGTTCGATTCCCCAGTCAGGTCAGGGAGTCTTATTGAGTTTTTCTGGTTAAACAGGTGCTTAATAGCAGTGCGGAGTTTGAAAGTTGAGATCTTAACCCCCGTGCCTTGGACAGCAAGTGAAGTTGTCGCTCCTGCGCCAGATCTCTCCCTGGTCATGGTGGTTGGCTGTCCCATCGGATTGTGAGAATGAACACCTATGCTTGCGGACTTGTGCACTATAATATTTCATGCATAGTTAGCTGATCTCTCTGACTGACCGTCGTGGCCGTAACCGGCTAGAAAAACATCATCTTCATGATTATAGTATGATAATTTATGTCAATAATTATACATAATCAGCAAAAACCCATAATGTCCCTCTGCTGGGCTCGAGTCTCCTCTCGGGAGAGGATTAAGGCCATACGTCCCCACACTGGCCAATGCGGGTTGGGGACTGGCAAGACAACGTTGTGGCTACGTAATCTTGCCGTTGGATGTTTTTAAACCGATTAAAGGCCTCCAACGAAGCTTCACGAATGTTATCCTATGAAAACCATCGGATCCGACTGCTTAACGTGACCTCGGAATCACGGAGACGCTTACGGTATCATGCAACCAGCGGTCACCCATCTAGGTACTGTTTTTAATCAGCGAGTGCAACTAAGTTTTAAGCGATTCGATACATAATATTATATACTGGGCTCAATCATCAGCCACATTCTATGTAGTCAAGTGCAGTATAACATGAAATGGTTAGGTATTTCTGAAAACTTTACGACTACGTCATTAAAAGCTTAAATGAATAAGTTTGTCAGTTTGTTGTCAGTTGCCGATTTTAATTGCCAACATTAAAATCACATGTTGAAAATAATACACAATTGATATTCATATTTACTTCTACATTAATTCTATTTAAATAACGATTCGAATGAACGAGATTCACTTTGATATTACGTGAATATGAATTTGTATTTTTTTCTGTTTTATAAATGCCAACTTCCGCAGCATGAATACATTTTTGAAGACTTTACAAACTTTGAAGAAACAGGTACAAAGACGCTGAGATTTTGAACAACGAACTGTGGATCATACAAAGTGTTGTCTACTGTCGAACTCACGACACCCAGCGCAGTCACTTTTTTAAATCCTTTATCTAAAAGTTATTCATGCTTCCATACTTAATATTATAAATTCGAGAGTAGCTCTGTCTTTTACACTTTAACTACTAAACCGCTGAAGTTATTTGGATGAAATTTACAAAGGAGATCTTTTAATTTTTGAGAGCGTTCAGAGGCTAGTCTTCGATACATGAAGGTTAAGTAATATCAAAGGCATAACCCTCCTGCGTCCTCAACCTTGGCCAGCGTGGGGACGTATGGCCTTAACCCTCTCCTGAGAGGAGGCCCGAGCCCAGCAGTAAGACATTATGGGTTGTTGATTGATTGATGGTATGAAATGATTGCTGACATCAATAAATCAGGTCTCCCCATTTTATGTACCAGCCATTCACGAATTGCTTAAAACAATTTGGATTGTGATTTTAATATATATTCATTACTAGTTATTAATTACTTTACTAATTCGAAACCTGTTTTTGGACCTGAGTTGTCGACCGAAAGTTTCGGTTTCGTCCATTATCGGTCTTAATTTCGGTGTCGGTCAAAAATGGCCGAGTCTTCGCCCGCGCCTAAAATTTTATTATTTTTGAGAAGTTCAATCGTCATTTAATCAGGTTGTTCAATCATACCAGTAATTAATCAAATTAGAGTTCAAAAAGACAAACTAGCAACTTTTCAGCTCTTTGTTAATATAGAGGTAACATGTTTATATTATATAAAAAAATATGTATTTTTTAAAGGCAAGAATATGCATTCTAAGTCACAGAGTACTTAAATAACCTACATGAAACAGATACAAAGAACACCCAGATCCAGAACAACTATTTGTGGATCGCACAAATTGTGTGAAGTGTGTTATATTTTAAGACACATACAACCAAATTTGAGAAAGTTATCAACGTTAAAAACGGTTCTGAGTAAACCTATAGAATCTGGCACACGTTTAATATTTTCTTGTAGAGAAAAGAAACTTATTAACACAAGCCTAACTATACACATTATCTTTATGTGTATAGTTAGGCTTCACTTATAACGTGCTTGTGTCATATGTTACTCACGTCTTTTACTCCTGAAGGGGAAGGCAGGCGTATGACAAAAACACATTTGCCGACTTTCTTTCTACAGACAAAATCGGGTGTCTAATAAGTCTGGCCGAAACTTGTTTGACGGCCGAAACCAAAAGTTGTTGAAATATTAAAAAAATGTGTTGTATAATGAGTACGATTTATATATTTTATTTTTTCACAATTATTTGTATGTACATACAGACAGTTGAATCGTTTTAAGTAAACTAAGAATCATTCATCTGCATCAAACTTCACTTAACTGTGTAACTGAGCCCCGTGGTGTTACACGCATTTGTTGTTGTACCATAACAGCGGGTACCACCAAAGAGTTCACTCAATCTCAATCAACTTAATCTAAAAAAAATGGATAAATTTTCCCCTCATATCATCAAAGTGCTAGTGAAAGCTTTTCTAAATCGGTCTAGCTGTTCCAGAGATTAGCCGGAACAAAAAGATTGTTTGATGTAAGTGCCGTGTATACTTTCATATGCATTGAGTGAAAAGCATATGAAAGTATACACGTATTTATTTGTATAGATTGAAGACTACCAACAAAATATATACCCAATAAAATCACTTTGACAACAGTTTTTAGCTAATTTAATATACTCCTGCAATCATAGGAAGCCACAATATTTTTTATTGGGACTACCTACTTGGGAAGCCACAGGATGCCACAAATACTGAAATAGATAAAGACACTCTTATCACTCTACTCAAAACTTACAGGATTTTCCCTCTGCAGGAACGTCAGACTCCCCACTATAGGATGAGGTGGATAATGGGGCACCCCACGATCGAGCCAAAATGTTTTAACCCGCCTCCATTTTATAATTATCCAAAAAGACGTAAAAAGAACTAGTAAACTACACAAAAAGAGAAACATTTTGAATGATGTTCTCCCTCTTAGGTCTGGTACTGCACTGACAACATTTATTATAATACAAAGAGATACAAATATATTTTTTAAAGCAAAGGCTGCCCCAGCATTGTAGTTTTGAAGGTCATTTAAGTCATTTAAATTTAAATAATTATCGTATTACAAAACATTTGCAGAAAATATACCGTTATTTTTTTTTTATTATTAAAAAATCAGAAAGTTGGAAGCACGTTCAATTTGCTTGCTTACCCGTTTGTTACGGAAAGTTCAAGTTTAATATTACTAATTCCAGTTTTTTATAGTTATAATAACAAAAACTTTAACAAAAAGAAAAACCGACTTCAAGGCATAACTATTGCTGGTATAAGGTATTGGATAGTACGTTTAGTATTACATTTAAAGTATATACTAATATAACAGGACTACTATTTATTAAATAAACACAGAACACATATAATTAGTGTGTATTCCACAACCAGGTTTCCTTAACGCGATACCGTACATACATGAGATGTCTACTGCACAGTAATTTAGTAGTGGTTCAGTCAATATAATTACTTTGGCTATTTACATTGAGAATGCTTCACTTCGCAATGCAATTACACGTCCACCATGTTTACATGTATTAATAAGTAGTTGAGGCCCGCGGTGTTACCAGCGGGCAGTGGTGTATTTACCACTAGGCTCAGTGGGCTTCAGGTACATAAGGCGGCAAATTTTAGAGGGCGGCAGATTTAGCCCAATTTTTTTTTGTTATAAATGTAACATATATGTATTATGATCAAAAAAGAAGCTTTGAAAATTTAACGATACTTTAGGACCAAAGAATATGCCTATAGTTTACTCTCAGCAAAAGTGAAAGTTATATTTCGATCGGCGTCATTTTTTTTAAGTTAAGTAAACTTAAAAAAAATGACGCCGATCGAAAATGGCAGTCGATGCGGGTCGAGACATCCCCTGAAACAAGATATGTGAGAGAAAGATGTGACGATTCGCAAATTTCTCAAGCTGGGTAATGCGCAAGGATCTATCACCACAACAAAAAATGATTATTTGATGTTAGTACCTGCAATATTTCGTACTTTCGTTTGCATTATATTACTACATGCATGCTTACATGCAAAAGCTGTTAATTATAAATAATGAATGTACAAAACATCAACAACGAGTGACAATCTCTCTAAGGTATTCACAAAAATAAAAAGAGCTTAAAGTATTCCAAATATATCTCGATTTCTCTAGTACTCGATTTATTTTCCTGGCCTTTATTTCCAAGATTATTTGGGGTGAGCCACTAGCTGAACCAATGTTAGTGATATTATTTTTTTCTACGCAGCGACCAGCATGAGTCCTCCGCAACCCAGCCCTCGCAACTGAATTCTTCTCTATTACTCGATTCTTCAATAAAAATGATACTGAAAAATTTAACAAAAATGTATCATAGAGCTCCTAAATTGTTTATCTTTTAAGCCAAAAAAAGAGGACAGGATTTTCAAGTAGTGCATGGTAAGTGTGTCTCTTAATTTACTACAAGCTTTAACAAGCTTTTAGTTACCTTCTCTCTAAATGAAATTTTAATTTGTTTCTCAGCTGTAATCGTTATTTTTTAGCAGCCATGAAAGAGCTGATGTTTTCTTTTTTTATTTATTATTTAAACTTTATGCAGAGGTGTTCCAAAGCGGACTTGATGCCGTATTTATTTTTTGCCAGTCGACCTTTAGTTTCGCTTATAAATGGATAAAGACAAAACAGTTTAAAACCTACATCTTTCTTTCTTCTTTGGACAACCGAAGAATAAGCCTGCGTGAAAAAGGTCTGTCGGGTTCGGTTAGTTTATATAAAACTCCAATGAATTTGAAATATGAGACATTTATTAGTTCTATGTTTTTTTCCATGTAGAATTGTATACACATAATAACTACGTAACTTACATCTAGACACTATAAATATATTAATTATAAAATAAAATTAATTTGTAAAATATAACATGTTTATTTAAATTTAAGTTAAAATTATAAACTTAAATAATACATTAAGTTTAATAAAATATAAATTAATTTTACATTTGGTTAAAAACCAATAAATTTAAAGTAATGTAAGCTTAAGGAACATTCCAATTTTAACGATCAATGATTAAACATACCTAAGGACACAAAATGTAAAGTGTATGTTATACAGAAAAATGTCACACCTAATAGTCTACAATACAAGCTCAAGGAATATCAGCCCTTCTGGACAAGTTAAAAATTTACAAACATACAAGTTAATAGTAAATTAATAAATATATGAGATTGATATCTCAACGCTAAGTCACATGGCGAAAACAAAATATTACCCAATAATGCAAGATAATAGAGACGTGAACGATCATAGAAAGAGAATCGCTGCGAAATACTTGTATCTTGGCTAAGAAGCCTGGTCTAAATAAGATGCAGTGTAATATTTTAATTGCGGTGTCATTTTAGACTGGTTTTGTGCACATTTTATTTAATACATGAGTGACACAACAGCTGGAGTAATCTGTCTAATATATGTGACATTAATTGTTATTAACAGACCAACATTTATCCACATTTATTATTTATTTGTTTAATTCGTAAAGTGCCAAAAATCACAAACATTTTAGAAATGACTAGACATATATATAATTGTGTGTTTTATATAACTACGTTACACTAACGCTTAAATACTAATCTTATAAATTATAATTAAAACTTTAATCATAAATATAAATAAGGATTTCATTTCTAAGATTAAAAATTAAGATCAGTGCAGACAGCAGACGGGAAGAGATTGAGGCTTAATCAAGTTGGAAAGTACTAGTTAATTCCGAAGTTGTAGTATTCGCTCAGCCCAGCGGTAGTATACTTCAGCTACCCACTGCGTCCTTTTCCTATTCGGCAAGCTGTATTTTTTTTTTGGAAAGACCCTCGGGCCTTCACCCCACCGGGGTTTGCGGCGGGGCGGTGTTTCGGAATCGAACCGACTAAAACCACATGGTGTGCCACTCTGCGCCTGAGACGGGAGAGATCCGGGAACCGCTTTCTTACGCCATCCGGACCCATTCCGCAAGCTGTCTGACCCAACCATTAAACTTAAATAATTATGATAAACTGTTATAGCAGTGTACTAAAAAGTGATTTATCACTAAGTAAGGTATTTTTTTAATTAATTTGTCCACTACATCGCTTTAAAAACATTCTTATGATAAACATATTATTTGGAACTAATTAGGGTATGAAAACTTTAAGAAAATGAAGCCTAACACCACTATTATAATGTCTGTGTGTACGTTTCAATGGTTGTATTTGTATTCGATTTCATGAATTATATTTGTAATAAAAGGTCTAATTTGATTATATTTCGTTGTTATGATTTTTGAAATTAATTTATAACAATAATCCGTTTTCAAAATTTTTTTTGAGAGAAAATGTGTTTTTTTACCAAATATATTTTTGTTGTACTTGTGCCGTGTAAAACATGAGTAAATACATATAACTCGTCTTATATCCTATATAAAATACATAAATATACATATTTAAATTTACTTTCTAGTTATTATAATGAGAAATATGTATTTTTAGTAACTTAAAACTAAGTATATAATAAAAAAAAAATTTACACCAAAAATAAATAAGATATACCAAATATAATTTTAAATAATCTATATTTACATTACTTAACAATAATAAATACTAAAATTAAATATATAATTAGAAATATTATTTCTATAATTTAAACTTAAAGTAAAAATAATTTTAATTTAAAATTAAATGAAATGACTTCACCAAACTTAACCTGTAATTACAGAATAAATGTATAAAAATTAAGCTCTCGTAGTAAGTTCGACAGTTATCAAAAATTCATACAAATTTCGCTCACGTAAAAAATATCGTTTTTGGAGTCGCAAAACTAAACAACAAATTATGTAAAAGAACCTTTCCCTTATTCACCGTACCTAAGTATTTTGAGATCAAATTGTGTTTTAAAATACCGATATAATAACAATATTTTCGGATATTTGACACGCAACGCCATCTCGTCCCAAACTAATCATACCCAAACTTGTAAAAGCTCTGCTCATAGTTTGGCTATGGTTACTAAACGTCTGATATATACAATCTTGGCCAAAAGTACTAGGAATCCTAAAAAAAATATTCAAAAATTATTAAAAAAAATGCATTAGTTTTTAACTATTGTCACTCCAGTGCCGTTGAACGATAATTTAATCAATGGATAGCCTATTTCAATAAGCTGTCAAGATCTGGTTAACAAAACCCAAAATACGGGTAATAAAAAAAGAAATATTGTGACCAGACACATTGTCAGTCTTCGTTTGTTATTCCAAGCGAAAAGAAGAAGACCGTGTTTAGGTTAGTGATAAAGTTTACGTTTTATTTTTGAAGATGAAAAAATATGAATTGCGTAATAAGAAACGCATAAAAAAGCAATTGCGGATGGTTCATATGCGAAAAAAATACAGGCTGGTAAGAAAATATGACTACTACAGGACAGAAAACTTATCTCTGAAAGACTGCAAAAATATCTTGTACGAATTACTGCTCAAACAGTAAGAAGACTTGCTGAAGCAGGTCTAATAAGCTGTAGAGTAACAAAGAAACCAAAGCTCTCAGAAAAAAAAAACATGCTTGAACTGGGCTCTATGACACCAACATTTCACGGAGGAAGTTTGCTCAAATTTTGTCTGATCCGATGAATGTTAGTTTAAGGTAATCTTTTATATACAACGTGATGATAAATGCTCTATCGCCTTCGCTTACGTGTTTTTTCGGCGGTACAAACTTGAATGTCATCAAATTGCAACGAGACAATGCTTTGATTTAGAAATAACAACATTAATTTGATAGATTGGCTGGTGCAGTCCCCAGATATGAGATATAGACTTCAAGACTGCGGCCCATTGAGCATCTTTGAAATATTCTGTAGATCAAGGTCCGTTACAAATTTACATCCAAAACTATAAAAAAATGTCTTTATTCAAGAATGGAATGCTATGATGTAGCCGAAAATACAAGGCTTGTAAACAGCTCACCACAAAGAATCGCTACTATAATCAACACGAAGGGTGGTTTAACTAATTATTAGTTTTTTAAGTCATATGATACTAATTAACTAATGTAGCAATCGAAGCTACTTTAGTTTTAGGCCTTAAACATGAACAAATCCATAAATTTAGGGTGCCTTATACTTTTGGCTGACTGAAAATACTTTTTTGTAAATACATATATAATATACATAGAAATCATCCAAACTCCGAAACAAATATTTACAAGTAATACAAACATTTGGTCCGACCTGGGCATCGAACCCGAGACCTTGACCACAGCAGTCGTACTACCACTGCTCCACCGAGGCATGCACTGGCCGTAATTATGCTGAATCCAAACTCACATTGAAAGTTAAAGTTATTTCTATCAATGAGTACACAATATCTGTAGATACGCTTGCTCTTGAAGGTCAATCTTTATTATACGAGAAATAAATAACTAAATAGTACCACCAAAGCACCTATTTTCTTCACTCCTTTATTCTCCATCTATATTGGTGGTACTTTTACCCTTCAGCCTTGAATGAAACCCAAAAAAGTTGGTCCATCCAAATGAATAAAAACTTCCATATCGTTTCATTAAATGACTGATGAGCTGAGGGCACATATACAACGTTGAACGAAACGCGTAACCGCCATGAAATTATCAAGAGTTCCAGCGCTGTTTATTTAACAGTTTATTAAACAACACACTTATGACAAAGCGCTGCAGCGTAACGTTTCACTTTAATTAAAATCGATATATATACAAAATTAAATCTATAAAACCATTATAAGTAAACACTGAGCCCAGCTTATACCAATAGTTTAGTCTCCTAGAAGCCTTATGTCCCTACTAGCTTCAAAAGCGGGACTTATTGCGGTAACATACTATCAGTTTACCTTATCCCAAACTTTCAAGGTCAAGGTCACCATTTTTTGTAACACGCTTTAAATTATCGTTATTCAGTACAAAGTTATACATATTAGTATTTAATATTACATATTTGATATTTATATTTCAATATTACATGTTGATAAGGTTCAAAATCATTTAAAAATATATTCCATCCTATAATAAACATTTTCTTACCAATTTTTTCACAAAGATGGTTTTCCCTTTCTTCAACCAAATTCCCGACGTTACATACATACTTACCCAAATTTACACGAGTTTAACAATAATCCTGAAGCCCTCTACAACCATTCCGTTATAATTCTCTGATAAAGTGGTTAAGGAATAATAGTATGATAAGTAGAAAAAAATACTTTACTTCATACATTTTACACACAGATTCCAACCAGTAACCAGACTGCTTTACATACATGCTTTTCAATTTCTAAATACATATTCAATATAAACTACACTCTGACCTACGTGTGATTGAAAATGTGGGATATCGATCGAGCTGGCTGAAAATGCCGTCTCGTGTCCGTACAGTGAGAACCAAGTGAATGCCCTGGACATGAATTCCACCTTTGTACAAATTGTCTATTATATTTCAGGTGAATATACAATATTTTAGATAAAACACTTTACACTCGAAGGGAATGCAACCGGCGACACTGCTTAGCAGTAAAATATCCACTCGCGTTTATACACAAAATATTTTGACTAACTACCCACGTAATATTAAAAATAGTTTCAAACTATAATTGAGTGTCAAATTACGATAATAATAAAGCGCATTGATTTCTTGAAACAAAAAGTTTATGCATGGGCACGGTACAAAAACGAGGAGACCGGTTCAATTAGAATCGTATGTTCCAGAGAAATGAGAAGTGGGTGTACCGAAAATGGGAGGCCCCGAATCCATGTGAACGTGATGGGCACTTACAAAATGAAAATGCCATAAATACATTTTGGCGTAGCATTTGGTCAGTGCCTGTCACTCATACAGATGGTGATTGGATGCGGGTCATTCCTGATTTCCTTCAGGGACCAAAATCTTTTTCCAGCTCATGTTAATACGCCGCCCTACTTCTAATTCTTCACTTTTGTCTTCGAATGACAATTGTTTTCCTAGATATATATAGTTATTAACATATTCAAGCGGCTTCCCATTGGGTTTATAGCGTTCGTGTGGCTATTTGTCAGTATTTTAGTTTTATTCTCGTTCATTTTGAGGCCCAATTTTTCACTTTCTTTATTTAAAGTGCATTTTTTCTAATTTAGTACTTGTTTCAGCGAATAAGACGATATCTTCCGCGTAAGTCGATCTTGATAAACTTTAATCCCTTCTGGCTGCCAGTTAAGATTGTTAAAAATGTGTTGTAGTACCATTATGAACAGTTTGGGTGAAAGGGGGTCTCCTTGTCATACTCCTCTGCAAATCGGTATATCAGGGCGTCGTGCTTCTAGTTTGACTTGACTTACGCTGGATATTTTTGAGTACTCTTATATAATTCTCGTTTATGTGGCATTTTTTTAGCGCTTCCCAAATAGCGTCATGAGAGATCATGTCAAACGCTTTGGAGTAATCTATGAAACCGATGTACAGTGGCCTATTGAACTCTTTGTACTTCTCCATTACCTGTTGCAGTACTTGCATATGGTCCGTTGTGGAAAATCCGGAGCGAAACCCTGCTTGTTCGACTGGCTGGTAGTTATCAACCTTTTGGCTCAGCTGGCTTTGTAGAATTGAAGTGAACAATTTATAAACACTTGAAAGAAGACTAATAGGACGGTAGTTAGAGATGTCTTGAGGGTCTCCTTTCTTGTATAAAAGGATTATATCCCATCTATTCCATTGCACCGGCACCTGACCTGTGTTCAGAACCTCGTTGAATAAATAGGTAAGTGAGCGCGTTAGCAGGGTAGCACCGGCTTTTAGTGCTTCATTTTAATTGCCACCCGGGCCAGGGCTTTTATCTGTTTTGAGTTTTTTGATATGGTTGATAACTTCCTTCTCATGTACTAGTGGAAAAACGTTCACGTTTTGAGAACTTGTGGACATAGGCTTTTCCTTAGAAAGAAGGTTTTGGTCTACTGTACCATAAAAAAAGATTATGTAATACTATAATATCAATAAAAAGGATACGGTAGCATCTTTCTGCGTGTGCAGGGTGGCTGAAAGAAGCGATAGCGCAGCCGGGGGTGGTGAACCTCAAACATGTGACTTGTCCACACTGTGACAGCTTCTCGCAAAGGAACGGAAACGTCGTCGACGGTGGCAACTGAAATAGGATCTATTATCATTTACTGCTACAGTAAATAGTAAAACCCTCAGACCCACTGGTGGAAAGAGAGGGGCTTGCCTCCAATTTTTAGTTTCTGGTGTCTGGTGAAGTGGTCAACTTGTACATGTTTACCGCTTTGTCTGATTCTGGGTAAGGTTACATTATTTTCGACAACATACATCAGAACCCACAGTGCCCCTTGGTGGCAGGAGAAGGTCTAGTTTTCCATGTTTAGTTATCTGGTTAAATGATCAACTTGTAAATGTATACCGCTATGTCAGATTCTGATTAAGGTGATACATTATGTTCAGCAACAATATACAGTTGAACCTGCAGACCCACTAGTGTAAGGAGAGGATCTTGTTTCCTATGTCCAGTTACGTGGTCAAGTGGTCAACTGATACAAGTATACGCAAGAATCGTTTTCTCCAAGCTATCTAGACATTTTTTTAAAGTATATATGAAAATGACAAAAACATCCAGACTGAGACCAACAATTCGTTAATCACACAATATTGACGTTCAGGCCTAGTAGCTACGATTTGTATATTACGTACCTAAACAAAATCTTAATATGCTTACAAGAAATACTTACATTTGCAAACTCTACGTCCACTTTGGTTGGTGGATGTCCTATTGGAGTAACTCCAGTCACAGAGCCAGATCCAGGTACTGACGATAGACTAGCGTTGTTAAGGAGTGGTGGAGGAACAGAAAGCTGCGGAAGTCCAGTACCTTGCATAGGTCCCTGTCCTTGATTAGGACCAGGTCCATGTGCAACATTTGATGGTCCTTGATTAGGAGGAGGAACATGTGTAAAGTTAGATGGTCCTTGGTTAGGGGCAGGTGGCTGTATAAGGCTTGATGGTCCTGGATTAGGGCCAGGTCCATGTGCAAGGTGTGATAATCCTAGATTAGAGCCAACACTAGGTGCAAGATTGGATGCTCCTTGATTAGGGGGAGGCCCATGAGTAAAGTTGGATGGTCCTTGATTAGAGGCAGGTCCATGTGTAAGGTTTGGTGGACCTTGATTAGGAGGAGGACCATGAGTAAAGTTAGATGGTCCTGGATTAGGGGCATGTCCATGTGAGAGGTTTGATGGTCCTGGATTAGAGCCAGGCCCATGTGCAAGGTTTGATAATTGAACTGGTCCACTAAACGGTCTTGGTCCATGCATAGGTCCTGGCCTGTGACCTATTCCTATCGGAGGCCCTGGAACCACACCTGGTGAATACATTGAAGACAGTCCATAAACTGGAGCTGGATTATTAACCGGAATAGTTGATGTAGGGGACGGAGGTTTATAAGGTTGAGAGAGACCAAAAGGTCCTGGAGTTGGAGGATTGCCAATAGGATTTGGCATAGAATGTGGCACAGACAATGGCCTAACGTTAGGCGTAGAGTTAATTGAAAAGGGCCTTGGACACTGACTGTTAGATATTAGTGCCGTTGAGGTGGATGCACCAGGTCTATAGGGTGTTGATTGTAATGGTTGTGTGCGGAGATTTTGAGGTACTATTGGACGAGGAAAGCCTACGGCTGGAGTTGGTCGTCTCGCTCGTACTGTACCCAATACGTCAGATTGAGCTCGACTGGCAGGATCCGAATAATTTTGAGGGTTATTATTATCATTCGATTTATCAACTTTTAAATCGTCTTTTACTTCGTGGTTTGATATTGGAGAGTCAATGGAGTTCATGCTAATTGTTTCTGGACTGTTAGTGTCTTTTGTTACAGTTTTTTCAGACGGTACGCCATCAGCGTTGTCCAAGTCCTCTACATGTTTCACTTCAAACGATCTTTGAGAGGTCATTAATGCTTTAAAGTCTATTTCGCTTTCTTCTTGCTTTTGTATTTCTTCTTTGCAGTCTTCAAAAACAAGTTTACGGAACAATACAGGATTTATCGTTGAAGTTTGTTTTCTAGTAAAATTTTTATACTGGCTTACGATGTCTCGTATTGGTCGTCCTGATATTCCTAAACCAATTCCAATATTGGCAAGCCCTTTGGGCAAAATAATATCGTTTCTGGGATTTCTTTCTATATACACACTAAGCTTTTGTCCATAATAAATTTGGCCGTTTAGCATAGATACCGCCTGAAATAAAATTAACACAATGCAATCAAACTTGCAGATATCTATATATTTTCATTTTTTCTTTCCTTTTAAAAAAACAACTCCCGCATTAGGAATATGCATTCCTGTGTCACGGGGATCTTTACAAACATACATGAAACGGAACAAAGTACACCTAGACTTAGAACAACAATTTATGGATCACACAAAGTGATGGCCCATGTAGGATTTGAACCCACAACACTTGGCGCAGCAGAAAGCGGTGTGGCGACCACTGAAACCACTAGGCCAACTGTGTAGTCCTCAAGCCTCATTCCAACATTCCTTAATCATTATTATCAATACAGATGTCAATTCATAGAGATCAAAGTAGTAGCTCAAATCTCAAATAGTACTTACTCAAAAGTCCTATGGGAGTTTTATTGCAAAAGAACATACCTGAACAGCTTCCAACGTATGACTGTACTGGACTTTGGCATACCTCTTGGTTGTAGTTATAACAGAACATGAGACAACACGTCCAGCTAATTCCATTACTTCTCTAAGTTCAGACTTGTCGCATCGAAACTGTTGACGATGTAGTGTTTTAGTCTATCCAGTCACACATTTTTTTCCTCTAAAACTAATGCACTTAGGAATGTGAATTCAAAGCCAAAACGTGTCAAAAATTATATGTTTTTACTAAAAATTAAATTATTTGTCAAGAATTGTTTGCTCGTGGTTTATACTTACATTAGTAACGTGCACCCATCTGTCTAAAGGCGGTGTGATCTCTAGTGATTTAAGAAATTCTAACTGTAGTCCATACAGTCCAAGTGGGTCCTTATATTCTACATTTTCAGTTGAATTCCATGAGCTATGAAGCACACAACTGTATTATTATGGGTAAATATGCTAGCGAAATACAAATCATACTTTATGATAAGACTTTCTTTTAAAATAATACTACAAATACTACTTTTAAAATAGATAAGACCTGCACTAGTTACAGGTAAGAATACCCAGACTCAGACCAACAATTTATTGTTGGTCTATAAATGGTTTAGAGTTTAGAAAAATAGGTAAACTAACCTACTACCATTATTAACTGTATTCATCATCATCAGCCAATCGCAGTCCGTTCCATCGCAGCTTCGGCACATAATAATATGACCCGTTTCGTCATTAATAACACTTCAAATAAATCAATTAATAGAAAATAAAATAATAATAACTTAATATAATCATTACATCTATATTAATAATAGTCGCTAAAATGTATGTACGCGCATAACTTTCGATCGACTGCACCAAATTGGATAATTCTTTTCCTTATGTGGTTTTTATTGTCGGGACAAGGTTTTTTAAGAAAAAAGAAAAAAATAAAATAAAATCGGAGGTGTTATATTTTCTTTCTACGCTTAGTCATACACACTGCGGCCCTGCGGGAAGTTAAAACGGGTTCACTAAAACAAGTTTTTCGGTAATTCGGTAATTCACGAAAATGAATATCGCGGTACGAAGTTCGCCGAGTCAACTAGTACTATATAATGAAGTCGTTTTAAGTTCTTGTACGCTTAGATCTTTCAAACTACGCAACGGATTTTGACGTGGTTTTTACCAATAGAGGGAGCAACTCAAGAGGAAGGTTTATATGTATAACACATGTATATTATAATAGAGAAAAAAATAAATTTCAAGGATTTCCGTGAGATGACGCGGCGAGACGTTATTAACTAACAACTTAATTAAAACACACGCCATTCTGGTCCCTACCTAAGCAGAACTTGTACTATAGTAATCAGCCTGCTATATATAGGCATATTTATCAAACATGATTACATATTTCAAAATATATATTCTACAGACTATAGATAAACTAGCGGACCGGGCAAACCTTGTTTTGCCATAAAAATAATAAATATATTCAGGGATTGATCGCAGAGGAATGAAATTTTGGGTTATATGTATCTTTTAATAAAGTAAAGTATAAAAACATTTTTTTTTACCTAAAACATAAAAAAAATATAGGGGTGAACTACCCGTAACATTTTGGGGGGTGAAAAATAGATGCCCAATTCTAAGACTTACCCGATATGGACACAAAATTTCATGAGAATCGATCAAGCCGTTTCGGAGGAGTTTAACTACAAACACTGCGATACGAGGATCTTATATATTAAATTACTCCTAGTCGTTTTCACTTAAATTTATACACTTTAATGCACACATATGTTCGTATAGACGTATTTCATAGGATATCTTACCTGTGTTGAGGGACTTCAGCTGAATCCGACTGATTGTCTGGTACATCAACCTCTTGTTCTGCTTGAAAACATAGTGATTAATATAAATAAATAATATTTCCGACATCTAACACAACGCCATCTAGTCTCAAACTAAGCAGAGCTTGTATTATGGGTACCAGACAACTGATATGATTACATAAATACTTTGTTTATGTAAATACATACATATTATATATATGTTCTATATATACCCAAACTCTGGAACAAATATTTGCGGATCATAGAAACATTTGATCCGACCCAGGGTTTGAACCCGAGACCTCATGGATAGCAGTCGCATACGCTACCACTGCGCCACCGAGGCAGGCATATAATTGTAATGAAACTGATTGCTCATGGGGCGGAGCTTATTCGTCGCGTCATTATTCTCTTAGCGCAAACGGACTTAAAACATTCTAAATTATTTTATTTAACAATGTGTATGCTTAAGAATGTGTTAATAAAATCTTTCCTCTATAGAACTTGAAATATATAATGTCTATGCAAAATAAATAAATTATTAACAATTTTCTACCCATTTCTATGCAGATTTAGGACCTTAACATTGTTTGTTTATGAAAATGCATAACACTTACTTTTTATAGGCAAGTATTCATGGCTATATTTTTTTCGTAAATACATACATACTATACATAAAATACACTCAAACTCCGATACAAATATTAGCCAAGCATACAAACATTTGGTCTGAACCGGGACTCAAACCCGAGACCTCAAGCACAGCAGTTGCATAGGCTACCTACCACTGCATCACAGAGGCAGTCTGCAGCAGATTCAACAGGTGTCTCTGCTCACATGTTGGGCAGAAAAAGACATTGAATAAACCAAAATGGCAAAAAAAATTGCAGGCATAGTAACACTCACACACTCAAATAAAACTGCACTGTAATCAGGTAAATATAAAGACTATGATACTATAGATCAAAGAATGAGAAGGAGATAAAATGAGATGATTTAACCAAATCTCCCTCTACAGAGATAATTATTAGTGACCACAGCATGTTTGTCATCAACAACCCATAATGTACCACTGTACAAACATTAAGGCCATACGTCCCCACTCTGGCTGAGTGTGGGGCCGTAAAGTTGAGCATTTTAGTAATAAACTTAAATTATACTTGCTAGGTAAGTTTGAATTAAATTTGTTCTCTCTGGTCTTTATCCTGTTGGATACTATATGATAGTCTTCTATATTCTCAAACGTCAACCTTACTTCATTAGACTCATCTCTTTTAATGACTACGTCGCCTAACAGTTCTCCCTAGAACAAAAGGTTTTGGTGAAAATAAGCAAATGATATAACTGAGTAAACATATGCACAGATACTTATAAGGAACTTAATTCAAGTGACTTTATAGTAATTGTCTGTAGTCTAGTTTAAATTAAGCCTCTTATTATTATTTAAAAAACCTTGCAGTTGAACTATTGTTTAAAAAAATTTCGGAGCATTCGTTTTTTTATTTAATACACACAATGAATGCAATATTAGATAAATAATAAGCCATTGATTTTTAATTAATTAGCCAAAAAGTTTCATATACATTTTATATATTTTTTTACAACTTAAGATAAATTATTTTAAAAACAGCAATATAAGTTAAAAAATTAAAATAATTTTTAAACTTAATTCGACAGATAGATATCACTTACCACTCCATAGACGCCAGAACCAGACCTGCTTCCCACAGGTATAATAAACATTGTAAGTAATTTCTATCTGCTAATATTTACTATAACTAAACAACTAACTAAAAATAACAGTATCAATAATAGTTTAGTTTTATTTGATACTTCGCATTGCCACACAATTTAAAATATAAAAAATCGCTAAGCTTATAACTGAAATAAAATTTGCCGGAATAAACACAAAGTATGAACCGTAAAAGAATGAATATTTAAGTAACTGAACGTACCTCTTCAATATAGTTTCTGAGCTGGAAATTATTTTCATCATCTGTAATTGTTATAGTGTATTCTTCTATGTCAGTGCTACTATCATCGTTAGTATTATACAGATTTTCACATAGTTTTTTACTAACTATTTCTAGTGGAGGCGAATTTTTCCTTTTCTGAGGATTCTCTCGAGGCTGATTTACATATGGCGTTGCTGCCGAGCCATTGTTTAATGATGAGTTTAATAAAGGGTTTAACATAGGGTTCAACGAAGAAATCGGTGGAGAAGTAGTAGGTAACATAATGTCAGATAAATCAACTTTGATAGGATTAACTGTTGGATCATTATTGGAGTCTTTATCACATAAATCGTCAGTTGAATCGGCATTTGCTTGCCTTTCCATTTTTTAATTTTCCGAGTTAACGACAATAAATCTCAAAATTAAGTAATTAAAAAATAAATTAGAAAAATACAAGACGCAGATTTACTTCCTATACGCATGTCGCTGGTTTTAACTGCTCCAATAGAAATTGAACACTGTTACCAAGTGCAGGTAAAACAGTTTTATACTTTTATGGTATACTTATGTTCACATCATTTTCATTGATTGGGGAAAATAGCGCCGGAAAACCAATACAGAAATAAACATAAACATAATTGGCATTTTTGATATTTGAAGCTGTGATCACAGATTATTTATAGCAGAGTGTTGCCATAAAATGTTTGGTAGTTTCATCTACCTGATACCTTACAAAGACCAAAACTCATTAAAATTTTATGTTTTATTCCATAACCTGCGCATATAACATACAAATATTATTTTACATCACACATTTATGAATGAATGAGTGAAAATATCATGTAAGTCACAATACGCTATTATCGGTTCAAATTGGAGAGGCCTATGTCCAGCAGTGGACTGCGATAGGCTGATGATGATGATGATGATGATGATGGTTCAAAGATCTTTATTTCTCATTATGATCACTTCTCTTATCACTCACATGAGAACAATATTGAACAAAATGACATATTTTACATCAACTCGATGCAGGTGTAGTAAAATCTTTAAATTAATACTAATAATAAAATAATACTAATACGGTAAGGAGCGACCTCTCCGCATTCCTGTGCTAAGGCTGTGGTCCAAGTGAAAATATTGTAATAAAAACAAAAAATATTTTAGATAGTTTCAGTATTATGAATGCAAGTTAATAATTTATTTTTAAATATTTTCAAAGAACTCGCTTCTTTTACATCTGCTGGAAGTTTATTGTAAATCTCTGCTCCCCTAAACGTTATGTTGCGTTTTCCATAGTTGGTTCTTACGTTAGGCAATACAGGGTGACTGGCGCGACGAGTAGCATATTTGCTAGTTTTACCTTTCATTGTGAAATTAATTTGTGAATATATGAGTCTATGATTTATATATATAGATTAACATACATGTAGTATATGCACAAAGTTTTTTTATGTTTCATAGTTTAGTGTCTCTGAAAATACTTTTACTTGGTGTTTGAAAGTCATAATTATGTAATATTTTGATTATTTTATTGTTTAATTTGAATTTGTGTTAAGTTTGTTTCAGATGCATTTCCCCATAACTTTATGAGGTACAATAAATGAGGTTTAACAAGAGCATTGTAGATAAGGGGCCGAATTTTTTTTCTTCGCACATAAAATCAAAACAAGATCAAAAGAACAAATCTATTAAAAAAAATAAGATTGGTGTGTTTGTTTGTAACATTAAATTACCGCTTTTTACTCAAAACATATATATGTATGCACGGTACACATGCCAAAATAACATTTTTTACAAATCTTGTCTGTCTGTCTAACTGTCAGTCTATTTGCTCTGACTAATCTCTGGAATGACTGGACCGATTTTGACAGGACTTTTACAGTACAAGTAACTTAGTCTACTTTTTTTAGACTAGCTTCGATTCGCTCGACATGTTGCGGGTAGCGCTGCGGGGCTCAGCTAGTTAGTTTTAAATTGCTCATGACTTATATTATTCTCTTTTTAAAAAACGCATATTCATAAGATAAGAGGCTCAGGGCCTCGAGGAAATGAGGTTGCGATTTTTATCGTTTGTGCTGCATAATAATTGTTGAAAAACTTAGTAATAACTAAGTATCTTAACAACGGATTTAAATGCGACGTTATACATGAGGAGGATTGCGACCTTGATCAATATAACTTTTTTCAATTGAATTTAACTGGCGGCCTGGGGTTCCGCAACTCGACGACTATAACGTACCTATTTTGCGTTAATTATATTGCAGTGTTATACATACTTTAGTAAGAACCAATCAATATATCGAGCAGGATGTAATCTAAACATAGTATATTAACTGTGTATAGCACGTTTAAGTACCGTTATTCAATTACTTCGTAAGATTGGTAGGCCTGAGAGTCCTATCAAACATAGTAGACGTCTTTGGATCACTACTTTTTAGTTAGTTAGAAGCTCTAGAAAATATACGGGGTAATCGTATATTTTCTAGAGCTTCTAACTAGAATCAAGCTTGACTGAAACTTATTCGAAAACCTGAAAGTGCTAAACTAACATATCCATCGGAAAAAGTGGCCTTACTTCTGCGTACTGTTCTGTTCTGCCTAAATTCGAATCTTGGGTAGGAGTAGCAGCTTAGTTGCTTCAATGAGTAGACACCTTAATTAGATAATATGTGAAAGAAAGATACAATGATATAACTACACTGCTGCCTCAGCCCAGCATGCGTTGGAAGATTAACGTCTGAACGGAGGTCGTTGTCGATCGAATCGTATGGCATTAGTCTCTGCCAGTAATCACATAATCAGGCCACAGTACGAATGTAGTAATTGTAATATTGGACAGGTGGAAATTTGCAACTATTAGTTACGCGTTTAAGCGCGATATTAATTCGCAAAGAAACTGATATCACTTTAACTAAATCTGTCCCGAAGTAGGCTACATAAAACCTGCCGCGGGGAAGGTACTTTTATTACAAACTAATCTAAGTTCACCAAAAACAGTGGTTTTTCAAAGATAATTTCCATCCTATTGATAAAAAAAAGGAGTTTTTAAATAGTATTAGCCTAATTCTGCGGCAATGTGGCTAGGGCCACAATCCACTGCTACTACAGCTTGCTAATTCGATGGCCTATGTTAATGACCTCAGGTCTTTGCTAGATCATCTCATTCCTGATATAAGGAGAATGATAGATCCTGTCTCTCTATCAATACGTATTCATCGTAGCTATTTTTATGTACTTCTTTTATTTTTAGTATTTTGCTATTTATTAGCAAAGTGTTCTTCTTTTAAATAATATATTAATTAGAAAATAATTTACAACATTATTTTATAATTTAATACACAGCGAGAAATTAAGCTTACATTATAAATCCTCTGTCTGTCTATATGTCTGTTACGCATTTACGGCTAAACTGATGCACTGATTCCAATAAAATATCGCATGGGATGCAATGCAATGGAGAAACTTCGATACTTCAGGAAGGACATTGAGTATTCTTTACCACCCTAACCGACATACCTGTGAGCGGCGCCGCTCGCAAAAGCTCGTTAAAAGTATATATATGCAAAGATTTTTCTTTTTGCTCTTGTCAAAAATAGCAAAGTAAATAGAAACAACTTGTAAATGGGGCCATATAAGTAAGTGGATCACCTAACATTGGTTGTAATAACTGTCCAGCCACTGGCCCTAACCAACTCAAAAATATAAATAAGTTAACTGCCACATTTTGTGTAGAGACTGGCCGTCAGGGTGGTTTTAATGGGTCCGCTATTCTTACTCAGTCGGTGAAAAACAACAAAAAAAATTGCTTTAACACTGATTGCCCCCAGAGGCTGTAGAACCATTCCTATCGAGCTGGATCATATGTACTGAAGCTCTAACTCTCCCATGGTAAAAAATTCATTGACTAAGTTAAAAATCTATCAAAAGTCCCTATTTTCCCTTCTCTTATTTTAATTTTATTTTAAAACATCTAATGACTGTTGCACTAAGCGGCGATGGTGCGGCGTTTCGAGCAACAGCAACTTCTAGGTGATAAAAAAATTATGTCAGTAATACTATTTTAAAAGTATTTAAGGCTTTGACCTCGATTTTTTTATATAATAGGTATAATCCAATTAATCTAGTGGTTAGCTATCTTGACTGCTAAGCCAGAGGTTGCGGGCGCGATTCGTTCGATGACCGCGATTATTTCTTCTGTAATCTGGCAATTATTTATAATATGAATATATTTAGTGACATGGAAGTATTGTATGTATGCCCTGTGTGAAAATATCTTCATCGTATCCCTAAAAAGGCAAAACCACTACTTTGGTGACCAGATTGTTGATAAAAATACATATGTGTCTCTAAATACATACATATTCATGACAATTTTCTTCCGAATAAAGGAATAGGAAGAAAACTCCCATGTACTAACTGTACACGGGAGTGCAATGTAAAATTAATTACACCTAGAAGTCAACTTTCTAATTTGTATTTAATTAAAGAATCTCGTACGAAATCGTATTACTTAATCCCTGGTGATGTTTTGAATTAATTATTACCAAGATGATGTAACCCTACTTTAATGAAGTACCTTTTAGAGCGATATGGTTCAGAGAAGTATTGAAACCAATTTTTTTTATTTATTTTAAATATCTCCTGAATAAGAATGCCCAAAGTGACTTTACTTTGCCTAACGACAAGCAGAAGTAGAATCCAAGAGTGGCCACCATACTTATTATAAATGCAGACAATACAACAATGCAGACCTACGCTATGGCGGCTTATTGAGACATTTCTTAATCCGCAATGAAATGTTCCTCTGCCTTTCCCAGCGGTATGTGTCAGCAAGATACCCCCGCAGCCTAAAACCACCACCCAAGTCACTAGCATGGTTTGTGTAGGAAACGATATAGAAACACAATAAGAAAACAATAAGAATGTTATATGTATATACTCAATAAATTATTGTTTGTAACAGTTAATAAGAAAATTACTAATACAATTTTATTATAAATGAAATATGTTTACATTATAACACAAACGGGATCTTTTTTCTTTTTAATAATTTTCTGCCATATCACCTTTACTCTGCCTGATGAAAAGCAAGAGCAGAATTCAAACAAGCAGTGTTTTTTTTTCATCAGAATATTGCTGTTCACTGCTCAACAAATGCCCGTCTACGTTAGTCTTGGCCAGATATCATCCATCAAGATAATCAATTCATCAATCAACAACCCATAATGTCCCACTGCTAGGTTCGGGTCTCCTCTCAGGAGAGGGTTAAAGCCATACGTCCTCACGCTGACCAAGTACGCGTTGGGAACTGGCAACACTACGTAATGGCTACGCAATCTCGACGTTGGATGTTTTTAGCTCAAACTGAGCTGTTATCATAGGATAACAACTGGGACCGACTGCTTAACGTGACCACCGAATCACGGAGATGCTTATTGTAACATGCCACTACCGGTCACCCATCCAGGTACTGACCGCGCCATCGTTGCTTACCCTCGGTGATTGTTTCAAGAGAAACAAATCGCTTATTCCGTTAATATTTTACTCATTTAGTTTGTGCGAAAAAATATTGTTGCTGTAATATTTTTTCTTCTAAACATTGTTGATCTTTATCCCTATACTCTGAAGTGACAGTGGGCTGACCACATTTGCCGAAGAACGGATAACCGTTGGGGTAAACGAGTTCTTGAGTGGAGACCGCGTCTCGGCAAACGTAGTGTAGGACGTCCACAGGCTAGGTGGAGCGATGATTTGCGTGGGACGGCTGGCAGGAGCTGGATGCGAGAAGCCATAGATCGAACTAAGTGGCGTGAAATTGGAGAGGCCTATGTTCAGCAGTGGACTACGATAGGCTGATGATGATGATGATGATGATCCCTATACTCTGTCACATGTATGACGTTCCACAGCGATAAATGGAACCATGTACCAGGTCAGCCATGTTTGTTGTTGCGTGGAAAAATGTCAAATATTGTTGCAAGATTCGTTGCCATGGCGTACCCAACTATAGCAAATCCAAAAGGAAGGGTGACATTTTTTGGCAGTCATATGTGTATATGTTCCATTGTAGTGCATTATCTACTGTATTGGTTTAAGTGAATGATGTGTCAATAGGTTTGTAGTAATGGTACGAGTGACAAGGGGTACTTAGATTATTAAAAGCGCTAAAAGTGTTTTAGTTTTCTTTTTAAGTTTTTTCGAAGTTAGTTATGCGATTTGAGTGACTTTTTTATGCTGTAACTTTTCAGATAAAAGTAAAATATATAATGTTTAAAATTTAAACATTCAACTAAAGTTTATCAACATTACTGAAAATCTTAAAGCATCTGCCATATTTGAAAACTCAAATGAAATCATGTAAAAGCTAATTATTTTTTTATTGTTATTATTTATATATTCCATATTGTTTGAAGTTATAAAAATAAATTAAAAACACGAAAACCATTTCAAAGTTACCGAAAATACGATTCCAAATGACGCCTGGTTAATGTATTTAGAAATGTACCGTATTGTAAGTTTGAAGAATTTCAAAGTTAAAATCAAACAGTTTAATGTTAACAGTAATAAAGATTCAAACAATGACAGAAGATTTGTTTGAAGTAGTACGTTTGGAATTAGCTTCATCGATGATCTCAAATGTGTTATTTAAATATCGGTACTAAAATTTTTAAACTGTTTTAATTTATCTCTTTCACCTATAGCCAACAATGAAGTATTCAATTTGTTTAATGGTCGCTTTTTCTACTACTAAGATTCTCCTCGCTTATTAGGAAATATTAGAAAGTCGAAAAGTAAAGGCTGTCAACATTATGACGACGTACTACAGCACGGCCTCCGAAGGTTTTCTTCAGTGAGGCGGGTACCACTAGTTCACGACAACTATCACAACGACAGCAATCCATTATCAATCATGATGCTTATAAAAAAATATAAGTAGCATGCCTCAATATCGATTGAATAAAACAATCCCGCAAAAGTACAATAAATGAGAGTACGGATCCTACAGAATATTTAAAAATAACTAATTGGTTTACCGCATTAAAAATTGTATGTATTGCAACTAATTTTTAGTTAAGAGAATCGTTTTATCCATAGATACTACTATATACCAAAAGTTTGACGTTTACAGCTGGTAACACTACATCGCAACATAGTTGTCAATACCAACAAATTTGTCAAATAAAAACAAAATTCCAAAATTGTAAGGTAACGTGTACTGCTTTGAACTGTTTCAACCCAAAAAATTCAAAGTGACAAAAAAATAGGAACAGAATCAAGCAAACATTGGAGATGTCTCAAAGTGAAATTCTTTATGTGAAGGGGATGATCATGGTAAGGGTGTAATAATAATTGTAAATGCTTTGTTTTGTTGTCAGAGATGTTAATTTTTAAGTTTATGTTTTCGTAGTCGGAGTCTGAGGAAGAAGAAAACGTGGCGTCTGCATGGGACGACAGGAAGCTTAATGATGCGTACGACAAAGCGTTAAAGATAGCCAACGCTGAGGTAGCTAGACGTGTAGCTATGTCTACGAATACTCAAAATGGTGGCAAAGTAGGTAGGTTAAAGAAAATTTACCTTTATTTTTTATATTTTTTTTTCTAACGTGTGTGCGGTATTTTTATCTCAAACTTGTGATAGTTTAATCATTTATTTTTATTATTTTTTAATTGTATATCTGAAAGACAGAGAGAAGAATGTTATTGGCTACAACAAAAAAGGTTGTAGATGTATACATTTTTTGTAGGTACATGGGTTGTCAAGAAAGGGTCAACCATTTTAGTAGTTTTCTGTACCTTGTCAGGACACACTAGAGCACAGTGCAATTTGACTCAGTGGGATCCACGGACTATAACCCAGACTCACTAGTGAAAAATTTTGTTCCGACTCCCTGGAAACTTGGGGCACTCTGTTCCGACACTTAAACTACTCACTTCTGACACTAGCAAGGTCCGCTACAAAGCACAGAAAGCTGAATCAATATATATCGACTTTGTCTTGGAGGGTACACTCCACATACAACACAACAGAAACATACAACATGAAGAAACTACCAATCGCGCAATAAATGTTCTCACACCGATTAGCAAATATACAACAAACTAACACTTGTAAATAAATATATGACACCTGTTTTTCCACAGTACCAAGCAAAGCTCAGTCATCCAGGTACTTAAAAATAAAGAGCCAAATGCCTTCAGTGCTTAGATTTTATGTCCGATAGTATAATTAACTGTTTATTCATAATTTGTACATTTAAATATTGACAGAAACTGCTATAAAGGAGAAGAAACCATCCAAGAACACCTCTACAAATAAGAAACATATGTGGAGAGCTGGTATGCCGTGTCGTTCCATCTATGAAGGTGATGGTTTGGAGTATGAAGCATTTATATTAAGGATGATCAACAAAGATGAGTGTGTTGTCAGATATTTAGGTAAGATTTATTCTTTATTTAGCTTTTGCCCACAACTCCCCTTGTATGTGTGTTGATCTCATAAAGTAATAAAAACCTCTGAATTAAAAAAATACCATTGAATCGTAACATTTATCAACTTATATTATTTGCTGCTTTAGGTTACGAAAATTCAGAAATAGTATCAATCAGCTCTTTGAAGCCCACCCATGGTAATGATGAAAGATCAAAACAAATTGAACAGGCTCTGCATGAGAAGGCCGACGACGGGTTCGGAAGCCAATCACCTAATACTGGCGAGGATATGGCAGCCAGTGATCGCGTACCGAGTCCTGATAGCATAGGTATGTAAAGCATTTTAAATGACCCTCAGTATGTTATATTATTTACTAGTGACTCAGCCTGGCCTCGCACAGACACGGAGTTTCAGTCACTCGACGTCCGGAAAGCCAGTGGACCCGACGGTATCCCAACAGTGGTTATTAAGAAGTGTGCATCAGAGTTGTCCCCGGTATTGACGTGCCTATATCGCCAGTCGTATTCCTCGGGAACTGTTCCGGAGACTTGTAAAGAGGCGAATGTTCAACCCATCGGTCGACCACCCCGACCCAGCCAACTACCGTCCGATAGCCGTCACCTCCGTCATCTGAAAGTGTTTGAGCGGATAATAAACAAACAAATGATCTATCTGGAAGATCACTCCCTAGTAAATGATCGTCGATATGGTTTTTCCGAACCGGCCCACGGGTGATATTCTAGCGTACGTCACACACCTTTGGGGTTGAGGCTATTGACAGGCATGGGAAATCATTGATCATCAGCCTCAACATGGCCAAGGCTTTTGATAGGGATTGGCACCGTTTGCTTCTCTCCAAGCTACCGGCTTTCGGTTTGCCCCCAAACTCTGCAATTGCACTGCCGCGTTTCTGCACCAGCGCCGTATCAGAGTCCTTTGCGACGGTGCAGCCTCCGATTTTCAGCGCATTAATGCCGGAGTACCTCAAGGCTCCGTCCTGTCGCCTACGCTGTTCCTTCTGCATATCAATGACATGTTAGCCCTTGGCAACATGCATTGTTATGCAGACGATAGCACAGTTCATGGACAATATTTTGGACAGCCTTCTGACAAACCAACAGATGTTGAAGGAAGACGACAAAAACTTGTCGCTTAACTTGACCATGTTCTGGGCCACATTTTTCAATGGGGCTGTAGGAATCTGGTCGAGTTCAACGCCAAGAAAACTGGTGTGCGCATTGTCAGCCAAAAAGTCTCCATTCCTTCCCCTTCCCATTTTTCAGTGCACTCAAATGTCATTTCAAGGTAGGCTCGCTATCCTGGGCATGGATATCTACCGAGACCTCAACCCACGCGAATACGTTGAGAGTGTCACTAAAGCGCCCTCGCGGAAGCTAGGTGTCTTACGGTTTCTCTCGCCCGGGCATCTGTGTCTTCTTTACAAGACCCAGGTATTGACTTCCATAATCATATAAGCTAATAAATGCAGAGTAATGTTTTACTAATATTGTCATACATATTCTTCTTTCCAGATCAGGCAACATTCCAAAAGAAAAAGCGTTCATTCAAGAAGAAGAGTAGTAACAGTAAGAGCAACTTCGAACTACCAGCAATGCCTGCGATGCCCAATATTTCTATGCTGAGAAATGTATGTAATGACCAATACATACTTAAACTTACAATATATCAGTGAAAATATTACTTTTTCTTGAAGACATTCATTTGAATTTATTTAAGATAGAATATAATGAAATACTTGGTGGCGCAATGCTTGCAAATGCAGCTGTTGTACTTGTGGTGTCAGGTTGGATTGCCGGGTCGGATCAAATGTTTACATCATCTGCAAACATTTATTTTGGAATTTGAGTGTTTAATTTTATGTATCTATTTAAATAAAAATGAAATTTTAACATTTATATAGTACCGTAGTACAAACAGCACTTGGTTTGAGACAGAGTGGTGTTGTGTGAATGTGGTACAATACTATATATTATTAACAAAAAGATAAGATAAGCGTTTTCGCGCGGCTTCGCCTGTCGATTATCGCGACAAAAAGTAACATGTCTTTCAGCAAAGTTCAGTCTATGTTTATACCGAAATTCATCCCGATCAGTTCAGCAGTTTAGTCATGAGCGTAACAGACAATTACTTTAGAATTTATAATATAAGTATAGATGTTTTTTTTTGTATAAACACACTCATCAGTTCAGACAATTAGTCACAGACTATTTCAGTTTGTTAGTAGACTATTTAAACCTATATTTTGCCGACTACGATAGGGTAGTTAACTGCATCGTTAATAAATATCGATGTCTCCTTCATTAAAACGAATATTACAAAACATCTCAGAAAATATAATTATTACAGATTTTTATCTCCCACAAATTTTAATAGAATAAACACTGAAATAAATTAAGTAGTCAAAAATAGTGACGTCACAAGTGTGTATTCAGTACATTTTTAAATATAACTAATTTATTAAGGCATCTACCCTGTTTTCACCCACTCACATGCTATCTACTTTCAGATTGGATCACTGGAAATGCCGATGATGCCTCCACCCCCGATGACGTTCCCAACGAGCAACAGAACTGACTCTGAGGAGCAAGCAATATCATCCATGCTGCTCAGCTGGTACATGAGCGGATACTACACCGGGCTTTATCAAGGACTTAAAAGGTAATTACGCCAAAATAGAGCATATATATGTTTTCTATGTTTAATAAGAATTTGACTTGACAGATTAGAAATGTCAATACGCCTATATATATATATATCTCTTGAGTGTCGTGAAATATGCTTTAAATTTTTACATATATATTTTCATTTAACACTGACTAACTAACTACAAAGCCATAGGTTTTTGTGTTCGATTCCGACAAAATAATTCTGTGAGGATTTGCTCTGTCTGGGTGTAATAATTAGTCCCTAATATATGTGTATTTAGAAATACATGTGTGTTTCCTCTGATCTCTCTTTAGAAAAGAGGTTTTGTCTTATTATGAATGTTGTTCTCCTAGTTGATTACGGCCACGGCGGCCAATCTTAATAACGGTGTGTGCGCAAACACAGGTGCACTCTCTGTTCCCTCTCTCTCAATAGTCCGATGGGACAGTTAACCCACAGGACTGGGGAGAGGTCAGGCGCAGCACCGACAGCTTTACGTGCTTTCCGAAGCAGTTCGGAGTTTGGTGTCAGAACCCACACCAAATTCCGAGCTGTTTCCAAGTATTTCCATAATCAGAAAAACAAATAACACACAACCCGGGATTCGAATCAGAGACCTCTTGAGTGGCAGTCGCATACGGCAACCGCTAGACCAATGAGGCACCTATGTCCTACTATACCTATTGGCCAGATTGGTTAGTATAACATTTGCTTCAAGTTGTCCTTCTCTTTGAACTTCTTTTGTACTGAGTAGTTTGGCTCCCTTATTTAACTCTTACGACACCCGCAAGATAAATAGGGTGACGTATCATTCAAACTAGAAAACACAATGGGTATTGTATAGCCTTACTTAACACAATTTCGATAAATTACCATAAAATTCGGTATATGTGGGTGAACTTTTTGTAATCTTTACTTGAAATAATGGACAAAAACAAAGAGAGGACTGTTTTTAGACTCGCGATTTTTATATTTAGTTTTTGTTGTATAGTGGGACTTCAATTATTTAAAAGGTTACGATACCTTCCATTTCTTGAAGTTTGAACGTGTCATGCCGCTCGTAGTCTCGGGCAGGCTAGTGAGACCTTAGTGTTGCCTTCGTCATACGGATGGCGTAAGAAAGCGGTTTCAGGATCCCTCGCGTCTCAGGCGCAGAGTGGCACACCGTGTGGTTTTAGTCGGTTCGATTCCAACACACCGCCCCGCCGCAAACCCCGGTGCGGTGAAGGCCCGAGAGGGTTTCCACAGGTAAAAAAAGGGTATGACTACCCTCACTTGTCGCATTAATTAATGTACTGTTGGTACTTGTACTTACATACGTCGTACATTTAAATACGTCATCTTAAAACTTTTATTATATGAGCTTGCTCTCCATCAGGCAGAGAAGGGTCACTTTGAATGTACTTTACCTGATGGAAAGCATTAGCAGAATCGAAGAGTTATTGGACACCATACTCGTTGCGAATTCAGACAATGCAGCATGGTGACCCATACTAGGGCGGCCTATTGAGATGTTCCTGCATCATTGGGCCTCCGGTCTCGCACTCACCAATGAAACACGACAGCACGAACGCTGTCATATTTCTTTGTTGTATCTGTGCGAGGGTAGGACCTCCCCCAGTCGGGGATTGCGGATGTCTTTTAAGTTCCCGTGATCCCTGGCCTAGGTGAAAGACGGAACACCCGCAGATTTTAGTCAGTAAAAGTCTGACAGACCCCTTCGCCCTCTCCCAGGGCGGAGGATATCCATGAGGATTTACCCCCGTTAAAAAAAAATAAGGGTAGGACCGTCCCGGTCTAGCCGGCCCGTTCGTCCTGAAATAGGCGTAGCTCTACTACCTTTGTTTCGTAACGAAGAAGGTACCCGTAACCTGTGAAATAAATTTATCGCTAACGAGTCCTGCTAAACAACAAAAACTGTAGAGTTGATTGTCGAACTATATATCAAACTAATATGTCTACTTTTATTTCAATTTCAGGTCGAAGGAGAATCGCAATAATGTTTAAGAGACGAGTATGTTATTTTTTTTACCTTTGAGTTTTAATATAATACTGGCTCGTACACCGGCTGCCCTCGCTTTCATCTTTTTCCGTAACAACAATTAAATTAATTTTGTTCAACCTTTCCAGCGCGATTGAGTAACAAAACAAACAAATTGTGTAATATAAAAAAGTCCATAAAGATTCCATAAAATATTAATTTCTTCATTTTAATCAATAGCAACACTCACATTTAATAATGTCGAAATCAAACTAAACGGAAAACAGAATATTCTTTACGCTGACCTTATCCGTTTTTCTTCTTTCAATTATCTTCTTCCTCTATCTCATGTAGAAACCACCCAATATGTGTGACTGATGTCCGTGTGGTTACAAATTCAGAGCATAAAGTGTCACCACACCTATTCATTTCTAATTCTAAAGAGAAGTATATGTCCCCCAATGGACTGCCCAGATATCCCACAGCTGATGCATGTGTTTCAAATAGTTAATCCTTCTTAAAAGGCCTGCAACACACTTGTGTCGCCTCTGGTGTTGCCGGTGTCCATGGGCGGAGGTAATCGCTTACCATCATGTGATACGTCTGCTCGTTTGATCCCTACTGCATAAAAAAAGATAATGATCATAATGTATCAATAGCCGATTTCGGCCACAGCTGCCAGTGGAGACCAGTCAACTACATAGAAGATATTAAAGTGCATAAGTGTGTGTGCAAACAAAGGTGCACTCTCTGTTCCCTCACTCTCACAATCCGATGGGACGACCATCCGACACGACCGGGGAGGGACCAGGCGCAGGCCCGACAGCTTCACGTGCTCTCAACTGACTATTTTAAACTCCGGGCTGTTTTTTAACATTTTTGTAATCAGAAAACTCAATAACACTTTATTGGCCCGGCCTAGGAATCGAACCCAGGACCATTTGATCAGCATTCGCATACGCTAACCGCTAGACCAACAAGGCAGCTTCGAGACGTTAATTTGTCGAACCTGTTCTTGAACCACTTTAGTTGAGAGAGCCAGAAACATATCTTCTGGGAGTATCAGAGTATCACAACTCGTACAAACAGGAATTACCTCTTAGGGGTTTTTCTTAGATGAATTTTGCCATGTTTTCATGTTCAAACATTTTTTTTTGGCTCCAGGTGAAAAAATTTTCGCAGGAAGGTTCAAGAAAAAAAAAGTGTAAGTTAATTTTAAAGGAAAAATAAAACCAAGTTTGTTTTTTTTAATGTGTTTTATTATTTTTAGTCTCACGTGAAATTAACTATAATAAAAATAGTAAATAATCAGTTAAAAGTAAATAAAAATAAATAAATGTATGCCTCCTGATTAATGTGTAACGCTATGTACAAATATACATTGGGATTATGATTTATTACGAGTTTATTTTTCTTTGTTATTGTCGAATTGGTGGGTTTTATTAATAACACTTATATTAACTTTGAACTCTCTTCAAATATTATGAAAAAAACATTTTATTACAATGGAAATACTTGAGTATTAAATAACTTGAAATGTCCAAAGAAAAATAAATTATAAAATAACAATTATTAAAATACACAGTTTTAGGTGTATTACAAATATTCCTATTAAATTTCTACTAGTCCATATCTATATATTAGATATGGCAAGCTTTTTTTCAATTTTAAAATTCGAACGTTATTGTCTAAGATTAAAACCTATGCTAAAAACAAAGCAGTTAAAATTCGAATTCTTTTTTTAAATTGTAGAGTAAATACATTAGATTGCTTCTATAAAACCTAGTTAAAGTAAAACATGGCAATTTAACATAAACTAAATAAACAATATGTACAGTTACCACAATATACAAAAATATCAAGCCAATATGTTGTTGGGAATATAGCCTTTTCAATTAGATGAAACGCGTGCTAAAAGACTGGTTTGTTCGTCATGAATCTTAATACTTTTTCTTTCACTGCATATACCTCTTAATTATTTCTTATTAAAATTCATTTTTAATTAATCGTTTTAAAACTCAATTATTACTCCTTACTGTTCTATTTTCGATTTTCTAAGTAAGAACATTCGGCTAGTATTATAAGCCATTCACTTTTATAAAGAAAGTGTCACATCCATCAAACCCCACGATTTGGCCAATCACGGCCAAGAACGAAAAATTCGATAAACCTGGTAAGGCAGCAATGCCTGATTCCGTCACTATTTTCTTATCGCGAATGGACTTTAAATACCATAAAAATGTAAAATCCAGGACGAAAAACCGTTATAATTAATTGGTTCGTAATAATCATACAGTTCACGCACATTCTCACCTTTGGGATATAAAGGCACACCATCAAAATCTATCAAAAGTTGGATCAAAGTGTAAACATTCGTTGTAAGTTTTGTTTTGGATGTCAATGGTGCTTATTCTGTTGTTGCACCAAAAAACTAAAATTTCTCCAAAAGTATCTTCTATTTTAATTACTGTTCCTATTAATTTTGTAGAGCGATTATCAAAATACAAATTTTGGTGCACATATTTAGATAACGTCTATTACCAGTATGAAATATTTAATTTTAGTAAGTCTTTGTCATTTAGAGTGTCGTTTGACAGGACAAATCTCAATTTTGGTGGTTTTTAGATATTTTGAACAACAGAATTAGCACCAATGTAAGCCTTATACGGTCTGTCTTTAGCGTCTCGCTGTCTCATAATCATATAACTTATGTCCTTATAATAACTTTCTTCATCTCACATAAGGCTGTCTGGTCCCAAACTAGGCAGAGGCTGTGTTATGGTAAGTGGACTGCTAATATATATATACTGACGATCTAATAATTAGAAGTCGGTGTCACTAACAGTTAGACCAATAAGATCGTCGAATCTAAAACATACACATAATGGCAGTCTCTAATATAATAGGGTAAATGACGCGTTAGTCAAATTAGTTACTTTTTATCATCTGTCAAAACGATAACTTTGTATGAAAAATGTACCAAATATAAACTTGTGACGTCACTGTTTTAGACCACTGAATTTAGCAATACATTTCCTCGTTTTTTGATTAAAATTTACTATGACAGTAATGAAAAGCTGTATAGATAATTTTTTCCGAAACGTCTTGTGATATTCGTTTTAATGAATCGTTATTTATTTACGATACGATTTGGTGAGAATCTAGACTTGTTTTTTACCTAAATTATAAGGACATAAGAATGTAACATTTTCAAGAAATGATATAAATGTTAATAAATTAAATTTACATTCTGAGCAAGCTAGGCACTAGAACTTCAACTGCAGAAAAAATATTACAAATATATATTTTTATGTAGTTGCAGAGCCTGTGACTATATATATATAAGTGTATAAAATTATTCACTTTATTTAAACACTAAAGAAATAATTTTATGTTTTCAGATATTTACGACAAAGTCAAAGTTTTGAACGAATTATTATCATTATTATCGAATTAGCATCATAACTAAGCTTTAGGTTATATTAATATCCCTCTTTAACAGGTTTTCTTGAACTTTCTAGACAATTTTTATTTGTATCATTATTGTACTGTAGTTGCTGGACTACCTTACAGATCTCAAGTCAGTGTTAATCACTGCACGGCGGACGCATGGGGATAGGTTTGTGGTAAGCGGGGGGAAATGCTCCCGCCCCTCACCTCATCCCCGAACTGCAGACTATATATGTTATATTGGTAAATGGGCAAATATTCATTCTTTTCAAATTCTTTAGTTAGCTCTGTCATTCAAGGTCTGTAGATATTAAATTGTTCTAAAATAATTATTAAAATCGAGCTCATTACCTAATGACAAGAATTTAAAAATTATTAGCAACCAGCCTAGACAGCGTGATATAGTAGACCTCTTTCTAAAGACGATGCATATTTTCGGAGATAAGTTAATGATGTAAAAGTAAAAAGAACGAAGATTCCCCCAAATATCGATTTATACGTCACTAGCGTGTAGAACCAAACACGTCACTAATAAATGCCGAAGACACGTCACTAATAATATATTATGTCATTGATCTTGTCACGTCGCGTATAACATGCGATGTCAGACTAGCGTGCTCAGTTCGTGTGTGTCGTGGCTGAGGTCGATGGTCGCCGCTGGGACCCCGGGGGTAGCGGCGCCTTCGCCTGGTGGAGTGCTCGTTGGAGGCCTGGAATTGAATGGAATTAGATTATTCTTCAAGTTACATCCAAAATGACTGAACGTTGTCACCTTGAGTAAAGTAAAGACTTGTTTACTTAAGAACCTCCCAAAACGGTAGCAAGGAACGTGTGAATTGGAAAGTTTGAACCAGTGCTCACTCCCTACATAGTTTTTGTATAGTCTATAGCAATACAACCCGCACTTGGCCAGCGTGGGGACGTATGGCCTTAACCCTCTCCTGAGAGGAGACCCGAGCCCAGCAGTGGGACATTATGGGTTGTTGATTTATATATATAGTAATACATGGTACAACTCATTTTAAGCATGCGGAGTTTACCTAAAAGTAATTGTAACACTATTGCTATTTTCCTCTTTACGTGCTTTTTTATTGTGTTGTTATTGTGCTGTGTATACAATTGTTGGTAATAATAATAAACAAATACATATATATATATAAAGCTATATGATGGGTCTACTGGTGGCCATAGCTTTGTAGTTACGAAATGAAAATAAGATTGGGTAAAAAAATTATAAATTTAAAGGTACAAAATAACTTCAAGGATGACGTAGAGATTTAAGCGATCGCCTCGCCGCTTCCTACTGTACCGAGTGTTGTGAGTCCGATCCCCATATGGGACAACACTTATCCAAAATTGTTGTTCTGAGTGTTCTTTATGTCCGTTTCATGTATGTTGTTTATAAAGCCCACCCCCTAGTATGTTTTAGACTTGAGCATTGATTTTCAATTATTTTGGTTTCGATTGAATATGAGAGTGAATGTATTAATCCCTTACAATAAACCTAACTCATTTGTCACCAGTGGCGACGCAGACTTGGTAAGGATCGAATTGGAATCGATTTTTTGAACTGAAAACTTTTTAGCCATGTAGCACTTTTGGTAGGAGAAAATCTTATGAGTTCGCGTCACCGTCACCGTCACCGCGTCACTGACACGCTGACGTCACAAAACTTCTTTGGCCGCGTTGAGAACTTTTTGGTAAGAGGAGAACTTTTTAGTAAGAGAAGATCTTAAGGATTCGCGTCACCGACATGCTAATCTTTGTTGATAGTTTTTGTTTAAACATTATGAAATTTCTAATTTTACAAATCCGTCCTTATGACTGTCAATTGTTTTTCAAATATTATATAGCCACCTACCTTATAATATAAGGACCTCCTTGTTGCAATAACGTAATAGGATGCGAGTATGGTACTGTGTTCCCCGTCATGCTATGAAAACTTAAATTCCCCATGCCAGTATTATTCAAATGTCCATTTCCTATAAGTACTCCGTTCGAAGCATTTAAGTTAGGCGGGGAGCTGCTCGCATTAGGGTCTTGGGTTCGGAATGCCTTGACTAAGTTGGTCTTCTCTTTCTGCCATACGAACACATTGTGTACCATTGCACAGCCGCAGAAGACGATGCCCACTCCTATGAACACGGAGGTGACTATTGCAGGCGTTGAGTGGAACTGGATGAAAGTGTATAGGATTATGCCTGAAATGAAAAAGTATTCAACATTAATTCGCTTGAGAAGTAGATAAGAGAGTACTTTTAGCTAAATAAGTAAGACGGCATACTTAGGTTTTATATCGGGTCAATAATTTACCAAGTTCCACACTAAAATAAAACTGAATCTTTCTTTTGGGCTTTCTGACTTTGAGTTAGTTTATCTATTACCCGTGATGAATGTGATGATGTATTAAAAATACATACTGTTACTACGCTTGTTCGTCCCATGGGTGGCGCAAGAGTCGACTAAAGTATGAAACTACACTAATTTAGTGTGTACTTTCATACATAAGTCGACTAGTGTTACTAAAAAAGGACATCTTGCAACAAACCCTATACCACTCCCATCCGGAGAACGTGCTTTCTTTTAATGTGTGGACCTGCCAAAATGACTCTACTCAGCCTGATGGAAAGCATAAGCAGAATCCAAGAGTGGTGGTCACCATACTCATTGCGAATGCAGACAATGCAATGGGTAGACCCACACCATGGCGGCCTAGTGATGCTTATGTATCGTTGGACCTCCGGTTTCTCACTTGCCAATGAAACACGACAGCACGAACGCTGTCATGTTACGCTGATCATTTGTGAGAGGGTAGAGCCGCTCGGTCGAGCCTATCGAAATCAGGGTGGCTCTGTCTGGTATAATAGTCCTTTCCCTTTTAGATCGACGCCTACGTCCTTCTGTGGACTATTGACTATTGTTTATTAACTATATTTTTATCAATCTCGATATACTGACCTGTTAAAAATACCGGTATCGATATAAAGAAGCCTCCAACGGCACAGACCCGCGTTATAGCCGACTTCTGCAAATATTTGTTGGATCTGAAATGAAAAGAAAATGGTTTAATATTTCAGGACACTATACTTATATCCTTAACGTGTACTTTAATGTAATAAAACGTACACATTTCCACTGTATTTAAAAATAATATTTATAATTGTTCGTTTTTAAATAATAATCGAATGTGTATAAATAATCGAAATCAATAAAAATAAATCTGATTGCATGCTCCTCGGCCGTACATGACCATTATTTTTATTATTAATTCAAAAGACTTATACTACAAGTAGTTTTTTTTCAGAGCAATCGTGTTTGTTTTCCTTATAGATCTCAATATTTTTAGGCATGTTGGTGATATTTACTGAATCATTTTTTGAACTTCGAGGACTTCATAAACTTTGAGGGAAATCATTTTATAAACTTTACACTGGCGAGAAACATTTTGTGTAAAGCTTTTCAAGGGCGTAAGATCAAAACAAGTTAATCTCAGCACTAAAATAAATGAAATCTGACAAAAAATTGAGTACAACTCTTGATACTTTGAAATAATTGCGTATGTGTAGCAACTTTAAAAAGTATCAACGCAACTGTGTCCCACTTTCTTATTGAAATCGGTTTATTTTAGTCTGATAAATATAAATAAAATCAAAAATTTGCTTTAATTGAAACACATAATCGATTCTGTAATATAAGATCTCGATTCGTAATCGGAACATGTTGGCACCGACAATGTAACGGACCTACACCTGTTTGTCAAGTATAATCCTGAAGAAATAAGAAGGTAGTTTCGTGGTCTTAAGCTTATTATACTAGTTGCTGTTTGTAGACGATATCTAGCTTGACTCGTTGATTAACTTAAGCGTTATTCCACTCAGTTTGGGGGTTCGTGAGTTGCCTTCAGTACACTGAGTTTTAAGAGAATTCATCAACAACCCATAAACGTCCCAATGCTAGGCTCGCGTCCCCTCCTAGAAGAGGGTTAAGGGCATACGTCCCTACGCAGGCGGAGTGCGTGTGAACAATAGGCATGATGACTTATTTAGAAAAACTGTATTATGATGTTCGGAAGTATCTCTTAATGTCAAAAACAGTTATATTTCTACAAAAAATATAGCTTTAATAGAAAAAAGTGCGTGCGTACAAAGTACACATGTCAGAAGTGAAACTTCTTTGGCAAATAATTTATCAGTCTTGTCTATATTTATACAAATCTAAAACTTTAGATTTTCGAGATAATATATACACTATATTACTTTACTATATTACACAATATTTACACTATTCGACGCGATTTCTATAGGTATTGTTGTGACATCGCTAGTTGCTTCATGCTACGTTCGCCCTGTCTTACTCTCTCTCAATCGGTCTCGATCGCTCTCTCTCTCTCTTTTTCGACACTACCGTTGCATACTTGCGTGACGTTACATTTGTAAAAAATTTACCCTCATGCGCCTAAAGAAGTTTCACTTCAAAGATTGCGATTAAAATTTTAATTTTAAAATTCACGAGGAAACGCTCGGTGCTGTCATGGTGTCTGTTTGTGTAAGACGCGACGTCACCATTTGTCAACCAGTGTCAATTATAGCTTTTAAAAACAGTAAAGTGTTCGTCGATTATATTTGAACAAAGTGAGTTTTAGACATGTGTGACGTAACTTAATATAGCGGATTGCTGTGTTTTGTAGTTTTCTTTTTCTTAATTAAATATTAATCTCACTCTAAATATGAATAAAAATATATTTTTATACTCTGAACCCCATTTTTTCAGGTAAATACATAACTTTAGTGGTTCTTGGTTATAGAAATACTGTCATCATGCCTATGGGTTGTTTTGTCAAACTTGAAATTAAATAGAAATGGATCGTAGATGCTTAAAATCTTATCTACCTGTGTAGATCTAAAATCAGATTTATTAAAATCGACTATTAAATCAACATAACCTTGTAATAATAAAATATAAATAATATACGTGGTTAGTCTTCTACCTCTCCTCTCAAGGCATAGTATTATTATCAACATAATTAAAACTCATAGCTGTTAGTCTTATCTGAAGGCGAACTAAAATACGAGTAAATATATTTCAATTTGGTCGGGTTATTTGCTGGATGCCACTGACACTGCAATAGTCGTTCAGAAACGACTATTACGAGCGTTGATTACAACATTATAACTGTTAGCGAAACATAAACACCGTCTGAGTTCTAATAAACTTTAGTAAATAATGTTCTGTTTGAAATAATTATCGAATCAGATTTAGCGTGCCCTGGATTGAAGCTTTTTAAAAGTTTTTTTTAAAAGCCTTTCACAACATTATCGTGTAAGGCTGGAACTGGAAAATGAAAGTGAATTTTCTGCGACTTGCATACAAATCAACTTAAATTCATTTATTTACATTTTTAATTTTCTACTCTTAGATGGGTGGTACTTTTCTTCAAATGTTATTTCTTTTTTTATGTAAAAAAAGTTTAACTAACGTATTAGGAATATACATCTTGAGTCGCGCATATATGGAATGCCTACAAAGAACACCTAGTCTTGGAACAACAATTTGTGGATCATTTTTGTCCCGTGTGCAATTTGGACCCACACAGAACAAACCACTAGGCCTACCGTGCATTCAAATTTGAATTCTCATTTAAAACAAAGAAAAGCAATGCATCCAAAGTGAACGGAGGTATATTTTTTCAAATGAAATAAAGGAGTTAGCTATTCCTTATAGGATAACAAAATTAAGAAAACAAGTAAATTAATTTTAAAAAAACCTGTGTCAATTTTTTTTTAAATAATATAAGGCAAACGAGCAGACGTATCTCCTGATGGTGGGTGACCGCCGCCTATGGACACCTGCAACATTAAGAGGCGTCACAAGGCGTTGGCCTTTGAGGAATGGGGGGAGGAGTTGGGGTATGGGCCTCCGATATCCTCACTTACTCGGTGAAACACAGCGCAAGCGCTATTTCACACCGGTTTTCTGTGAGGCCGTGGTATCACTCCGTTCGAGCCGGCCCATTTATGCGGAAGCGTGGTATCACTCCGTTCGAGCCGGCCCATTCATGCCGAAGCGTGGTTTTCTCACTAACTCCTCTCTATCTGTCTAATATCTGTCATCTTTATTAAATCAAGTTTTTTTTTTAAATAAAACACGTAAGTTATATATTGGTAACCACCGTTAAAAATTCTTTATTTTGATACCACCCTCGATGTATTTTGAAATAATTTTTTTTTGTATTACTTTTTGGCGCCAAAAATTCTTAATTTAATTTTTTTTTTAATTTTCATGGACCCAGTGTCGCTCTCACGACTAAAACGAATCTATTGATACCACTCACATAAAAATACGACAAGCCGTTTGGGCTCTAGGACGTGCCAAAGAAATATACACACATACATACACTCGAAAAACCTAACCCTCCTTCTTTCGCAGTCGAGTAAACACTACCGATTTTAAATCCCCGTGTATCATAAACAATACGGTACAATCCAGTGCTAAGCCAAAGGTTAAATCAATAACTTTGTCCATTTGTTAAGCACGTATAACAACGGTTGCAAATAGATCGATGGCAGATGGTTACCAACGGTTTTTCTGTGCCTGACCCTGACTACAGTGCCAACGGTACTCCACGCATCGCTGGTTCCAGGGAATACCGGTAATGAAATGGAGGCGTAAGTATTGTGATATTAGGGAGACTTTTGATGAAGGGGTTTGTTATTGTTAGAAGGACAAATTTCTATATTCAGAAAATTTAACTTATATTTATTACTAGCTAAAGTCCTGCAGCGTCGAAGCTTGTCTAAAAAGCTAAAGCTAGCCTAAGTTACTCCTTATTGCATCAGCTAACTGCCAGTGAACGTCCCGTCAAAATCGGTCTATCTGGCCCCGAGATTAGTCGGAATAAACAGACAGACCAATAGACAGAAATTGTTAAATAAAAATATTATGGTGTATGTACCGTGTATACATACATATGCTTTTCGTAAAAAGCGGTTATTTATTATTACGAACAGACACTCCAATTTTATGGGCCTCCGGTATCCTCACTCACTCGATAAAACACAGCGTAAGCGCTGTTTCACAAAAGATATACGCGGGCGCGGGTATAAACTAGTCTGACAATAAAACCCGTTTCATAGATTGATTACTACTACTGAATCGAAGACTTTTAACTTTTGAATGATAACATTGCTACTAACTTAAATGTATTATCTACTTGCCATTTCCCCGCGGATTCGCCCGTGTATGTCGGTTATCGTGGAAAAAATAATGTTTATGTAGTGGGAATTCGAGATAAGCAAAAACGCAAGACTACTTTTTTGAAGTTATTGTATAAACTGATACTTATTTGCTAACCGACTGAAATAAACCTGTGGAGGAAAGGTTGGAAATGTCCCTCCCACACAAAGAAAGGATCCTCCAACCAGGCGAGGTGATCAGGTGATACCTGGCGGGCCACTGTTGGGACAGTTGATGTTGGGAAGTAGTATATATGTTAATCGCCACGAGAACTTCTATTGCGTGATGCAGGAATAGTATTTTCTTCGTATACTACGTTACTCCGTAGTTCAGTGTAAAAACAAACAAACAACAACCCATAATGTCCCACTGCTGGGCTCAGTTCTCCTCTCAGGAGAGGGTTAAGGCCATACGTCCCCACGCTGGCCAAGTGCGGGTTGGGGACTGGCAAGACTACGATGTGGCTACGTATCTTGCCGTTGGATGTTTTTAAGCCGCCCGAAGGCTTCCAACTAAGCTTCACGACTGTTATGCAATGATAGCATAACAGCCATCAATGGTCACCCATCCAGGTACTGACCGCGCCGTCGTTGTTTACCCTCGGTGATTGTTTCTAATCACTGAGTGTAACTGGGCTATGAGCGCTGCAAAGTATTAATAAATAATAATAACATCCATCCAATTTCGGCCATGGTGACCTTTTCGACTCCTACTCAAATCCATTAGGCTCTATATCTAATCTGCGCTGCAAACTCCCGCGCACAACGTGTCTTCAAAGTAGTCAGTCAACGAATACATCAGGTTCATACATAAAAACAGGAATACATTTCTTCTAAATCTCATCAAACATCCGGAAACATAATAAATCCAAACACATTTCTACTAAAAACGTTTCTACTAAATTTCACGTTTAAAACCATGTGTTGTATTACAAAATTCATTAGAATTTAGTCCATATTCGTCTTCTAAATTAGGAACTCTCATACAGTGCACGTACAAGGTATATCATCGTGAAATTATTTAGCAAAATATTTACGTTACCTACTTTCTCAGAGCAGTAATAAGTTAGTTTCTCTGCATATGATAACACTTCCTTTATTACGAAATGTTGCTTAAATATAGTCTAGTTGTGTACTACATAGGCGGGTTTACGTTTTAAATAATTACTCAATAAAAGTTAATCTTATGAAATGAGCTTTCATAAAAGATTTTACTTTGGTTGATTATTGCAGCCTAATTGTGTTTTAAAACACTATAATAATAATAGGTGTATATTATGACATGATTTAAGAATGCTCCTTGGATAAACCATTTTTTTTTGTATTTTGTTTAAAAACGAATAGCTTGATTAGCTCGATTTATCACCCTCTTAACCCACTGCATATTTTTCATGAAAATCGTTGGAGCTGTTTCGGAGATTCACAAGAATCGCTACTTTAAGATAGATTATGATATGATGACGATCCAGATTGTCTAGCGATTAGTGATCGTGAATGCTCGACTAGAGGTCGTGTATTCGATTCCCAATCACAACAAATCTGTATGATGAAGTTGGTTATTTGCTATGTGTCTGGGTGTAATTTAACTTTAATATGTATGTATTAAGAAATATAATAATTAAGTTTATCAACAGTCTGGTTGCCATAATACTGGCTTTGCTTAGGTTAGCATCAGATCGTCGTATGTGAGCATGTGTAATTTATTATCTTCTATATCCATAAACAAATAAAATTGGAGTGTCCGTTTGTAATATTATAATAACCGCTTATTACTAAATGCACGGTACATATACCAAAATAATATTTTTGTCAATTTTTGTCTGCCGGTCTATTCCAGGTAGTCTCTAGAATTGCTGGACCGGAATTTCGACGGGATTTTCACTTTCAGATAGCTGATGATATATGGGGTAACATAGACTTCCCCCGCGGCGTTTCTCGCGGTTACAACAACAAACGCGGGTAACGATGGGGCTCAGCTAGTAATTCAATAAAATTAATTATGATCAGTTGTAATTAATAATAGAGTACCGATGATCATTAACCGCAAGTCACATAAGTGCGTTACCGCCTTTTGAGATCGAGCAGAAATAAATAGCAGAAGTTGAACCTACAGTTTGTCTTAATTTTTAACCCCCGACGCAAAAAGAGAGGTATTATAAGTTTGACGCCGATATCTGTGTGTGATGACAGTCAACTAGAGAATAAAAAACCGCATTGTTATCATTTTGGGCAGACGCAATTACTCACTCTAGCTAGTAATGAGCAAAATGAATTTTAACACGGACATTTCATCCCGATAACAATACTATAAAGGGATGTATAAATATCTATTTGGCTTCTTGTTCAACACATTAAAGTAACCAGTGATTCTGACTAGTGAGATTATGTCAGTACAAATATTTGTCTACGATAATCTCTACTTATCAACAGTTTGATTTTTACTTTGTTGTGTACATAATTAGTCGTTATGAGTAAATATTATTATTTTACCAGGTCTGTAAGGTTTTAAGGGGTGGTGGGGGGGTTTTGGAGTCACAGGGGACATGACCCCCTAATAGCACACATATAATTTTTTGCGACAGCTACTAGAACCGTGATTTTCTTTGCGCCTCATTTTCCATAATTGTTCAATCGAGATAAGAAATCAAAGGATAGGCACTGTTTATTGATTACTAGCTGTTGCCCGCGGCTCCACCTGCTAATATGCCAGTTATCGCGGCAAATAGTAGCCTATATGTTATTCTAATGTATAAGCTATATTACTGTAAAGTTTTATACAAAGCCATTCGGTAGTTTTTACGTGAAAGATTAACAAACATCCATCCATACTTAGAAACGTTTTTAATATTAGTAGGATTAGTGAATTGTGGGTCACCATATTGGATTGTCTGCATTCGCAATGAGTATGGTGACCACCACTCTTGGATACTGCTCAAGCTTTCCATGAGGCACAGCAGAGTCACTTTGGCAGGCTGTTATATATATATATATATATATATATATGTATTAGGATCATCGCTAAAATAAAAAATTAATATTTTTTTCGTAAATTTATACATATTATAAATAGAAGACAGCCGAACTTTGAAACAAATATTTGCAGATCATATCAAACATTTGGTCCGACCCGGGAATCGAACCCGAGACCTGTAACCTCAAGCACAGCATACGCTACCACTGCGCCACCGAGGCAGTTTGATAAGTTTTAACTTTATAATCTAATCGCTTTTATTAAAACGTTGTACCTTACTTTTTTGTCATTNATAAAAGAATAAACACGAATTTGAGAATAATGACACGAGCTAAGCCGCTGTCAATAGCTATTATCTAGCATATATTGCTTCTAAACTATAAACGCTTAACAAAATCTTTGTAAAGTATTAAAATAGTAAATTCATATTAAAACCATATAAATATTAATTGGTACACATCTTCTAAAGCATTTTATCGAGTCTAAAATTAATAAACTGACACTAAACGTCTCGTGGGAATATGGCCGACACAAGTAAACAAGAACGGGCTTGTAAAACAGTGGTAACTGGTTTGAACATGTTATAGAATACGTTAGATAATTATGTTTAAATACTCCACCCAACAATATGTAGCATCGCATCTAGTTAGAATTGTTATATATATATATTCATTTATATATTTTCAATTTCATGTACTTACATACATCGACCGATTTATTTCCATAGGTTTTCTTTACTAGCTAATCTTTGGGGCGTGTAATAGTAGATAGGCGGATCGTATTAATAGTTGTCCAGAACGTGATACAATTCACATAAAGTAGGAATTACTACATAAAAACACAGTAAACACACGCAGAAATATACACAAATTGCACACTAGAGAATATACTATATAAGTATACATATACATAGGTATGTCGTTAACAATAAAAGCCTAATAAACAAAACATATTTATTTAACCCATTACGCCAAGGCCACTATCACGAATCTATCATTGATAGAAAACAGTTTAGTTTGGTTTAGTGGTTTAGGAGCTATGGCGAAACCTACAAACATACATATATAGTCAAAACTGTTAACCTCCTTTTGACTTCGTTGTGGTCGGATAAAATATTGATTATTTTAAAAGTATTAAGAGGTAGACACTAATATTTGAGTTTCACCGAGTGAGTGGGGAAAACGAAGGCCACTTGTGACACCTCAGATGTTGCGGGTGTCCATGGGCGGCTGTAATCGCTTACCATCGATACGTCAGCTCGTTTGCCAGTGTTTCATGAAAAAAATATTTTCCTATTGTTTTAGTGCTGAGTGATCCTGACTTCTAGTTAGTAGCAAGGGGGGTTTTTGGAGTTCAAACCCCCTGGAAAGTTTCTACACTATTGATATTTTTACATAATTTTTTTTTTCATTATAATATTAAAGTTACAGAAACACGAAACACAGTCAGTTTATTATCTTGAACTCCTCCCCCCTGAACCCCCTCTGAACTGAGAAATTCCCAAATTAAACTTTTTCAATGATTCATATTAAGTAGATTCGTGGAGATGCTGTCAGTATTTCACTTTTCATTGCATGGTTGGACTCGTTTTGTTTGCGTGTCGACTCTAATTACTTTTGTCTGGAAACCTCTTGACCAATCGTCAAAGAATGCAGATTGTCTGTCATCGGTTATATTACCTGATATGATTTATCTGAAAATCATATAGGTTTTTTAACATTCCACCACGCACCGGATTTTGATCGTGTCTAAGCTACTGTGGCGATCTCTCAGTAGGTGGGTCAGATGCTTATTTTTATACTTTAAAGGTACAAAATAAATGTTTAAAGCTCACTTAAAGCCTATTTATCGTAAATTAGTACTATAATTATAAGAAAGTAACAGTCCTACTGTTAACGCAATATGGTTTCGTGGATAAAGATATTTTCAATTTGCGTTTCTCTTAACATTTACAACAACTGTCTTTTGCTTTAAAATAATTACAAATGATATTAAATACAATGAAAAAATATAATTAGGCTTAAAAATAATGAAACTAATTTTCAAAGTGCAATTTAAAAAACTGACTAAATTTGAGCTATTCAAACGCCGCCATTTTGCGCGCGCTTTGACACAGCCAAGGACGTCATTGTCATTTCGTATTTGATTACTATTCAGTGTTTCAGTTACTTTATATATACTTATTTTACAGCACTGTCTTCTTTCTGCGTGCGGAAGCTTTTAATTGGCACATTGAGAAGCAATATTTTATGTATATTGTAAATTTAGCTTTAAGCTTCCCGGTTAAAATAAAATAATAAAATAAAAAATAAAATTTACAGCTTTATTTGCCATAAAATCATAGAAGGCAATTTTTCTCAAAAACACTACTAACACAGTTTAAATTATGACTCCGATAATGAACGATCATTCTGTTAGATTCAATCTTAAGGCCATTTATGTGTATTTGCCTACACTTACTCACTTCGAGGTTAAATTCGAAACGAATTCTACCAATAGTATAAACGCGAAAGTTTGTAAGTATGGATATATGTTTGTTATACTTTCACGAAAAAACTACTGAATGGATTTTAATGAAACTTTAGAATAATATAGCTTATACATCAGAATAACACATAGGCTACAATTTATAAAGATACAATATACACAATATCTTTGTACTGCGGGTAACACCGCGCGGATCAGCTAGTACAAAATAATGATTTCAGTTATCCATTATGATGTACCAAAATAAATACCCAATCAAGTACTCAGGTATATCGCTCCCATTACTACCGAATCATCACTGATAAAGCAAATAATAAACTTTATTGTTTGATTAAATAATCATTATCAACGTTCTCAAACGCTTCCACAAATTGTAATATAAAACAACATAACGTTATCAATCTCCGTTCGCGCTTGATTCCTCCCGCCATTTTTGCCCGCGTCAGCTGACAAAACCGGTATTCTGTGTGACTTCAACAAAATTCCAACTAACAGGTATGTACATTCAACCGACATTTGTTTGGCCAGATTTCGGCCATAGTTAGATGTGTTTAAACTATTCTACATAACTTTTTACAGTAAAATCTCCTTGTACTGGTGATAAAATTTTTACATATTATTATCTAGTAATTTATATGTTTTAAGTAGATTAACAGAAATTACAGTTTTCTTTTTTTTTATGTAGCTTCTTTTTATATCTAATGTCTTTGCGTGAATTAAGGAAGTGCATTACATATTTTATATTATCATTATGTAATAAAAATTTCATATAGAAAGAACCAACGATCGTTATTTTAATAGACAATCTTTTGAATTATTTAGTTTATTTTTTATATAACGCTAGCATAATTATCTTTAACGATGTTATAAATAAATTATAGGATTTTTCAGTAGCTCTTCCCTTTGTAACAAACGGAACATGTATCATAACTTTCTTATGTGTTTCTCTAGACTTGTATAGATAATTCATGGCCTAGTAATTCTGGAGCTTCGGGTCAACCGGCGTTAAGACGCCGACTTACAGAGTAAATAGCATTCTTGAATGTCCCTCGCATTTCTGAGTTAAATTTGGTGTTCGTTCCGTTTTTACGACGTCTTGGCCGTTTTGTTCCTTCAGTTATTCCGCCACAATATTATGCACTACAGTAAAATAATAAGCAGAACTTTTACAATGCAGTTAGTTTGTTTTAGTCAACTCCAAATGTTATAGAAATGATTTTTGTTAGTTTGTCAAGATAATGCAGTAATTAAAATAAGAGGAAAAAATTATGCGCAAATAATAATACACATATTTCTAAAATTCCTATACCAAAACGGCAAACACTAGTTCCTTTTTTGTGGTCCTCGTTTTAATCAATTTGACACTTATTCTATTGACGTACTCTATAGTCTATGGTAACATTTTGAAGTTTAATTAAAGCTGACCTGACGAACTTCTTATCGCCATATTCTTCTTTCAGTAGTGTACACAATCGTAGACAAAAAAACTTTTCTAATTATCTTTTAATTTTCTTCTATACAAACCTTGTCACAACAATAACGAACCCATAAATATAAAAGTATTTTCAAATTTAGTGCAGTCGATGGGAAGTTATGCGCGTACATACATTTCGGCGGTTCATTTTATTTTACAAAGTTAAAATATGATATAAACGCTAGAAATAATATTCAAGGTTTTCACATTTAAATAAGCATTGTAGTATATTATTGTACACTCAATAGTTTCACCTTTTCAATCAACTGTAAATAATTGTTGCAATCGCATGCCTTACTCTAACAGTAACTTTCATTAGAACTGCACTGTTATCAAACAAAACGGTGTTATCGCTCGGCCTTGTTGCCGTAATGTTGCAATCTTCACACTTATTGTTGAAGAAGTACTTAGTTCAATAAAACTAAAACAATACAAGATTTCTTTTAAAGATTATAATATCATTAGTAGGTCTGCAATGAGGTTAAAAAACGAATAAAAAAAAACGATAGAAGTGAAAACTTATTACTTAGAATGTTATTTATAAAATTAGTGTGTAAAATTAGAAAATTCATAATGTTTAAATTAAAATTGTCAACATCAAACATTAGCATGTCGGTGACGTGAGCCTATAAGCTTTTCCCGTACAAGAAGTTCTCAACGAGGCCAAAAATATTTTGTGACGCGTTGACAGTGACGGTGATGCGAACTCATAAGTTTTTCTCCAAAAAGTGCTCAACGCGGCTAAAGAAGTTTTGTGACGTCAGCATGTCGGTGACGCGAACTCATAAGAATTCCCCACACCAAAAATTTATTTTTGGTTACTAAAAAAACGATCAACGCGCCTAAAGAAGTTTTCACTTCAAAAATAATAATATTGAACCTAAATGGAAAAAAAATGGTTTAAAAGGTACCTTTTACACTATTTTTTTTCCAATTAAGTTTTTGACAGCAAAGTTTTCATTTACATTTAAAACTTTAAATGGATATAAATGGATGATAGCAGACAGATACAGATAACTTATTGTAGAAGTATTGTAAATACTAATATTACTAAATGTAAACACAGTTTGAGAATTGTATACTCACACGTTTCCGTCTTATTCCTTAAATACCTGTTTGACGGCAATAGGCTTTCGCTCTAGAGCGTAAACTGGACAACATCAACAGAGTTTTAACAATCCAATACTGGATATATTCATTTCTTAGAAAAGAGATTTCACGCTAGTCAGACAGGTTGGTGGTATACCTACAGTTTGCAGTGATATTTTCTTATTTAATTCGCTTCCTTAATCTCCTCTTACGATGCTCACGAGCTGAGAAAAGGTGGAAACATTCTGTCTTAATCCGTAACCACATAGAAGTAGGTCTAAAATTTTGAACTTCACAAAACAGAGTCGTGTATAAAAGCATGAGTGCATGACAGTTAATAAGGTACCTCTATAGTCTATAGTAAGAGCGAACTTACTCATAAAATTCAAGGTCACGGCAATTCGCGCCAATACGTTGCAACAGAAAAAGTGTGATCCAATTTAAAAGTAAAATAAATACGAGTAGACATGAATTTAATTAAAAAATATTACTTATAATAAAAATACTTACACAATATATTGCTCTTGTGTAAGCTATTTACTTGAATATAATTATATTATATACATATATGTAAATGAGAATGAGTGTCGGATGTACATGTTTTAGGATTTAATATATTGTAATTCCTCTTCCGTACCGCTTAATTTTAGATTGTGTAAGTCTTTTATATAATTTGTTTTTCGGTAATTTCAACGGACTTGCACTAAATGTGTTTAATTTCCTGGGTCAGTCATTTATTTCCGTTTTATCTAAGAGTGTAGCTGCACGTAATTTTACAGCTAAAAATGTAAATCTAATAGACTCTACAAATGTTGCAAAATATACTGAAAGTAAAGCGGTCTAAAATATATTAACCTCCATTATTTGAACATAAAACCCTCTCAAAAAAAATAATAGCACAGATTATTACAAAAAAGTTTTTATGACAACATTATAAAAAAACAGCATACAATTCCAATTTTAAAAACAGTTACGCAAAGTTTTTATGACAACGTAAAAATAGTAGTCGGTGTATATTTGGATAAAATCTAAAGTGCATATTACACTGTTTTTTAGTCAAATTGCGATGATAACCGACCACTTTAACTGTATAATTGTTTTAAGTATGGGTGCCATTGATAGCTATTGAAAGGATACGAAATTGTGACTTTATGGCAATTTTATCTGTGCACTGTCATTAGTTTATCTGTACCACCTATTAGTCCGTAAAGTATGAAGCATAGAGGAAAGGAGATTTGGTAAAAAGAACAATGTTTAAAACCGCAGCGAACTTATCATTGCTCGAAGAGTTAAATTCTTACCTTTGTTTTACCTTGTTGCTTAGTAAAGAAAATTTTCGGTATTAGTATAGCTTATTACGTGTTTTAATTGCACCTGCTTATGATCAAGTTACATTAATATTCTAAGTAAATATTGTTTTGAAATTAATGACCAAGTGTCGTAAATGAAATAAGTATCTAAATCGTATGCAGCAATATAATCAAAATTCCAGAAACGTATACTAACAAACAATACGTTATTAATGATCAGAACTTTAAATTTCTGGTACAGTTCCCCAAATAGTTGTAAATATTTAAAAAATTCTATTATAACACTAGCTTACCCACGCAACTTCCTTTGCGTGTCTTCAATTATGCTCGGCTCCTATTGGTCTAAATATGGTGTTAACAATCCTACTTTAGGAACGCGGTACGCCAGCAAAACGCACACTTACACACTTAAAAAACGTACTTAATAAAAAGAAACGTACGTACGAATATCATAGATGTGATACCGGAGGTCCAATGATGCCGAAGCAACTCAATAAGCTGCCACAGTATGGGTGGGCAATAAGCATGTTGATTGATTGTCTTGGATTCTGCTCATGCTTTCCATCAGGGCGAGTAAAGTCAGTGTGGCAGACTCATATATCACCTCATCTTCATCTTATTAGCCTTTATTATTCCTAAGATTAATTGGGGTCGGCTACCAGTTCAACCTGTTTTATCTGAATATCAGTTTTTCGGGCATCAGACCTCTGCAATTCTGAGTCTGAACTAAATTCGATGATGAACTAGTTGTCAGTATATTTAAGGGCACTGACTTCCTAATAATACTTGCCACAGATGTACATGAAGACTGGGACCGGCTGCTTAACGTGCTCTTCAAAACACGGCTGTAAAACACCGTCAAACCTCCATACTCCATGCTGCTTTTAAGAATTTCTTGTAAAAAAAACCGAGAATACTTGGGCCGACCCAGGAATCGAATTCGAGATCTCTTGATTGGCAGTGGCATACGTTAACCGTTAAAACAACGAGGCAAACTTATATATTTATATATAAAAAACAGTTACGAAGTTCATCGTGAGAAAAAACGTGACACGAGAATCATATATTTATTAGAATTTATAATAAAAATTGTCAGAATACACATTTTAATGCTGACTGTACTACCTGTTCATAACAGCCACTGTTCGACGTCGGAAATAAAAAACAAAACGGATTTGAAGGTCACATTCCCGACTAATTACTTGGTACTGATCAGTGATTAAAAGTAAAGTTAGCTCAGTAGTCGGAATACGACCATAAATTAGTAATGAACATTAAAACTGTTGCGGCAAGCTTTTCTAAACACACTGTCAGATTCACTTTAACTTTATATTCTCCCCTTCTAAATTTTATATTTAGTATATTTATATATGTATAATTGTAAAAATATGTATTTATTTTATTAGTATTACTTATTGTATATTTATATATATTTCCTTTTTAAATCACAGTTACTTTTGTGCATCTACCATGGCTAACTCTGTATCGCCCTAAGCTCGACTGGCAGAAAATGCCTACGGCATTAAGTCCGCCTTTGCCAATTATGTGAATTAAGATTTANTTTAGTATATTTATATATGTATAATTGTAAAAATATGTATTTATTTTATTAGTATTACTTATTGTATATTTATATATATTTCCTTTTTAAATCACAGTTACTTTTGTGCATCTACCATGGCTAACTCTGTATCGCCCTAAGCTCGACTGGCAGAAAATGCCTACGGCATTAAGTCCGCCTTTGCCAATTATGTGAATTAAGATTTAAATTTAAAAAAAACTATAATAATTTTTGTATAGGAAAAGTGTATGAAGAAAGTAGATACCCCGGACTGTGAGATATGTGGGACTCTTGATGATGTCCAACACTTACTGACGGAGTGTGTCAAGTATCGAACACAAAGGGAAGCGTTGGTACGTAAATACGATTTAAATATTTATGATATTGGTATGTTTATTAAAATTTTGGGAAACCCAACCTCAAATGCTGCACTTGACTTATTCGGAATGTTTACGCATCAAAAGCGTTGACTTGATTTTATATAGAATATAACTTAGGATAAGGTACGATGGGACTAATATATTACTATGTAATAAAAGTCTCTAAATTAATAAAGATTAAAAAAAAGACAAAGTGGTTTAAACTTTGAATTAAACCATTTAGAGGACGTCTGACTTACAGACCGGGTTTCATACACTATAGGGGATCTCTTTCAAAAGCTAAAGTAACTCAATTCAATTACGAGCCTATTCATAAGCGTTATTTAGCTTTAAGCGACGGTTCTGTGTTAGTCTTTAAGTATTGTATCAGTCATTCGAGCTATCATAATACAAAATTGCTAAGTTTAAAGCTGGGGACGTTGCGTTTGAAATGTCAGTTTTTTTGTCAATTTTTATTTAATTAAAGCCTTAAAATTAAAATAACACAAACCGTGGCTTAAAGTTGTATAATATTTATGAAAAACGTTGATGATGAATAGGTTTTATCAAAAACAAAAACTGCCTGTCACACATGTAAATGTATTTAAATAAAAAGCAATCACAAAAATATATGTACGGGCGTAACTTTCGATCGACTGCACCAGATTGGATAATTCTTCTTTTATATGTTTGTTATTGTCAAAGCCAAATAAGTCGTAAGCTAAATAAGTTTTTCGGTAATTCTGAAAAAATTCACGAAAATAAATATGGCGGTACGACATTCGCCGGGCCAGCTTGTGAGAATTAAAGTGATGTAGGACTTTTCTGTATTTTCTCTGTACTATGTAAATATGTAATAAGTAGCTGAACCCACAATCCCAGTCTAAGTCTCCAATTGCCCATAGCGTGATGTTAGTGTGAACAATTTCGGTTATCATAAACACGATTATAGTAAGCCAACCTCACGGACTTTTAAAAGAGAAACAATGACGTCATACATATTATTTTTGCGAAACTTTAACCCGTTTATGTATCACACGTAATGGAAGCTCTAAAAAGCAATAATCCTCCCCCTTTGCAACACTAAGTATTCATTAAACTCCGCTCCTTTTGGTCTTAGCGTGATGATAAATGACCAACCAACAGTGAAATATTATTTTAAATCAAACTTATAGTTAATGAGGGAGAGCCACGCTTCGGCATGAATGAGCCGGCACGACCGGACTGATGCCGCGCCATGGCTTCACAGAAAACCGGTGTGAAACAGCGCTTGCGCTATGTTTACTGACTGAGTGAGGATACCGGAGACCCATACCCCAAACCGGTTTGCGCCGGGACTGTTGACGCCATACTCAATCGCCGGCAGAGTGTGTACGATCCTTTTGCGAATTTAAGCATGAATAATAAATAGTACAACACCCAGCTGTCCTTTTCCTCCTCGTTGTAAACGACAAAGACATAAATATTAATAGACCTTACAAATAGTGTTCTTTTATTAAGAATGCATCTTGTACAATAAGTTTGTGGAATGCCATTGTAGGTTGACATAAAAAGATTTTTGCAAAAAAGTCTTTTCGATCGTAAGGTGATCCGTTTCAGTTGAATGCGATCAGAATATTAAACTTGTTAGTTCTTCTAGAATTTCACGGCACACAAGTAGAATTCTTTTATTCAATTTTTTATCTTTCTTTGTTCCTAGCTTTACCCCAAAATTGTTTGGGATCGGCTACGAGTTCTATAGGTTTTACCTAAATTCAGTTTTTCCGCGGAGTGACTGGCATCGAACCTCCTCAACTCTGAGAGAAATTTCCTTGCCAGTATTCTTCTCATAAGGTCATACGCATTTTGGAATCTGGAAGTTATGGATCGACACAGGCAGGCAGTGAATTTTGGTATTTTCACCTAATTCACCTTGACAATACAGTACATCTGGTGTCTGTTTGTGTCGATCTATGATTTTATCTGTAGCTTCAATTTAACGTTCATAAATGTCACTTAGTATTCTAATTGAATAACTTATTTTAAATTTGAAAAACAATAAAACTAAGTATCATAATTCCCATTTACTAAACCCGAACCCATAATAAAGTAATCATAGATATACATGCAAGCATTCTAAACCTCATAAAACATTGATGCTTTAACATTACATTTAAAGAACTCTTTTATCTTTGCACGGATAAAAAAAGTGTTTGCTGTTTCTGTTTTTGTTGGCTAACAAAAGAAGTCTGTTATTGAATTGTCCATGGTAAGCTGCTTAAAAAGTGATGTCACAATCGTACTGTAGTCTATGCTAGGCTTAATCAAGGACAATTTTAAACATGGACTATAAATCAATAACTTCACATTGACTGGCTGGGAACAACTAAGTTTTTATGATTATTATTTTCTTAAAAGACAACCATCGCACTAGAAAAAAAAAAAGTAAAGAGTCAAAAGTCGGCGGGGACTTTAATAAAAAAACACTTATGTAAAATTTTGAATAAAATTGTTAAAATACACCTACGCTTGACTCAGGCTATTTTTACACAGGTATACATAATTTAACTGTATTTCGGTGAATCTGAAGTTTTGGAAAAAGCACGTCATCCAAGTTGTTCTCGTTACTAAACTCTTTTTTTAATTTTTTTTTAATATTTAGAAAGTCATCGCGGCTTTAACTGCAGGAACGACTAGTGTTTCTACATTAAATCAATGCCTACTATATTTAAATCATAACTACAGTAAATCATTTAACAAATAGTTTTATTTATAAACATAAATTAAAGTACGTGGGACGCCAACCTTTGAGAGTGCAACGATTAACTATTTCCGTTCTTCCCATTAGTAATTCATTGGCACCAATTAAAAGTTAATTAACTTAAAATTTATACCACTGATTTCAATGCGCTTCAAGTATAATGACTTGTAATTTTATACATATAAGCCCACAAAAGTGACTCTGCCTGATGAAAAGCATAAGCAGAATCCAAGAGTAGTAGTAACCATATCTATAATCATTACGGATGTAGACAATGCAATTCACCGTGGGAGAGCCACGCTTCCTGAGAGACCGGAGCGATACCACGGCCTCACAGAAAACCGGTGTGAAACAGCGCTTGCACTGTGTTTCACCGAGTGAACCCTTTCCCTCACCCCCCTCCCCATCCCTCAAAGCCGGTAACGCGCTTGTGACGCCTCTGGTGTTGCGGGTGTCCATGGGCGGCGGTAATCACTTACCATTAGGCTCGTTTGCCTCCTATTCCATAAAAAAAATAAAAAACCTTGTTATAAATGAACATTTAATGTTTAATTTATTTCTGGATGTACTATAAAATGTATGTGTTTAGAAAAAGGGACTAGATAACAATTATTTACCATTGTTTTCTGTATATTACTCACAGCCATATATCGCTTACCATCAGGCGATAATGCAGTTCGTTTGCCCCCTATTCCTTAAATAAAAATTACGAATTAAGAATATTTTAATAAAAAGTAAAATACAAATATTTTATGCATAAATCTTCACAGAACAACAAAAATCCCTCAAGAGTTCGTAAAACGTAGTCTCCTCGACATATCTTACATCAGAATAAGGGCACTGGGGTCCCCTTTGTGTGTTAAATAGATAAGTAAGTTTACCAAGCCATAGGTAGCTGTCTCCATGTCGTCTTGACTAACATTGCAATATTTGATATCGTTATCTTCTTCAATCTGACAAAAACATGCAGGACACGTTTATGAAGTTGGCTTTTTCCAAACGTGTCTGTGTAAATGAATTTGAAGGTCTATAAGAAATATGTCGTGTACGTATTGTTTTTGACAGTTTGAAGTTTTACTTTACTTTTTCGTTAGTATTTTATGATTTATTACTCAAATGGGAATAAAATTAAAATATCTGCTATTTAATTATTCGTCTATGCAATAAGATTTTTTTTAGGATAACTTGTTCTAATCTGCAAGTTTGTGTTCTTATTCACATAGGTTAAAAAACCCATGAATTTGAAATCGTGCATAACAAAATAGGATTTGGAAGTACTTATTTTCGAATTTTGAAATGTTACTGTTGAGATCATCTGTCTTGACACAAAATGACGCAAAACGTATTACAATATCTGGCGAATGTCAAAAGAATGATAAATATTGGTACCGATTTTTGCATAGATATTCTATTCAGCGTCATGGGAAGCCAGGAGACATATACCATAATTGTTATTAAATAGTAAAACACCGTAAGTACCTACCTGGTATATTTATACTAAATATCGCGTGTCTGTTATCTGTCTGTCTGTCTCTCAAGGTTACTTTACTTGCATTCTCATACAACCGTAAAACCTTGTCCTTTAAAACTGATTTATCGGAAGCTGGTTCGGCTAACAACATTTTTGCATACCTACATTAAAACTTACTTACTACATTAGGTTATGTAAAGAAATATAAAAACCAAACATTTTAATGTAACATGTTCGTGTATTGTGATTAAATTCTTAATATAACCCAACATTCCTTTTTCAAAATGATATTTTTTTTAATCATAAATTTTTACACACAATAGTTTTAGTGTTTAAATTTCGAATGGATAGGTACGCAGCATTCTTCTTTACTCGTAACACTTTTTTTAAAATAAAATTATATCAATTAATTTTATTCCTTTATACGCTTAGTTCATTCCTGCATAATGTATGATACTCTACTTCCATTTAAATTATATTTAGTCGATTCATTTGCATAGTTACGATTGTACATTCATGCTTAGATTGTTTAATTACATTATTCTCATTAGCTACTCTCAATAGCCTGTATTCGAGCTAACAACAGATAGGAATGAATAGAAGCGTTACTAATAAGCATAGCTTTAAAATAGATTTTGCTACTTCGTTTGATTGTAAAAGATTCACGAATTTCGTTCCGTGTCATCGATTTATGTTAATTTCACGTATGAGTAATGTTTTGATATTATTTAAAATTTGTTTTATCTATAACTGTTGGTATTTTTGTAGTGTAGATTCTAAGAAGGTATTACCCGGTCTGGAAGGCCTCAAATGATAATATAATGCACTAATGGTAACTAGTACTTAATGAATGTTCATGAATATTAGAATAGAGGTGATCTAAAGAATAGATTGATGGAGCGTGTCAACTGTATGTTGTACAATTTATTTTGAGTAAAACCTGTCAAAATGATTCTAATCCAGAATCCAAGACTTGCGATATGACTAGAGAGGTGTGCAGAGAACAGAAGAAGAGAACTCATTGTACTTGCCCTAAATAAATGTGGGAAAAGATTTAAAATGCAGCAATTCTTCCTTGCATGTTTCGGTAATGATTAGTAAGGATAACCTGTTTCCGTTTAACCTGTAGCAGTATGATCTATTTGTTTAATACCTACTTCAATCATATTACAAATCAATGAACCATGATCACATAACAATAATATCTGTTCAAGTTTACTGAACACTCTAACAGGTTTAACACTCATAAGGATGCTTTTGAACTCGATGCAGACAGTGTTTATTATTAGTGTTGTGATGAAATAAACAATTAAAATTATTTTTTACAATCTCAACAGTTACAGAGATAAGGGTACATGTCTTTTAACATTTTTTTCCCGCTTCTTAAACATGCAACATTCATTTCACATTCGTATAAAATGGAGATTTTTTCATGGGCAAACTAGAGACTTTTCCCCTGATGGTGATGGATTACCGCTACCCATGGATATCCGCAACACCAGAGGCGTCACAAGTGTGTTGCCGGCCTTTGAGGGATGAAGAGGGGGATGGGGGCAGGGGTTGAAATATGCACCGCCGCTATCCTCACTCACTTGGTGAAACCCATCGCAAGCGCTGTTTCACATCAGTTTTCTGTGAGGCCGTGGTATCACTTCGGTCGAGCCGGCCCATTCGTGCGCAAGCGTCGCTCTCACGTAAATAAATCTAATCTAACCTTTAAATATAGATATAAGAATTTATAATATAGAAAATGGCTTCCCATGAGTAACTTGCGTGTCTCGAACGATAATAACTGTTCTTTAACCTTTGAAGTTATGTAGGCACATAACTTCTATTAAACTGTAAAGACTAGTGAATTATGTGTACAAGGTTCGATGATAAATATTTTGCAGTGGAAGTTGCAAGCTTTTAAAATGGACTACCGAGTTCTATCAACTCATTTTTGATTTCTGGTAGATATTGTATTTTTCCACACATACATATGTTGAGGGGCGGGGGACAAGTCCCTCCAACACAAAGAGAGGATCCTCCGACCAGGCGAGGTGGTCATTCCTGGCGGGCCACTGCCCTACGGTTGATGTTGGGTATTTGTATACGTTTGTTCTCACCGTGGGAGAGCCACGGTGAGAACAAACGGCATGAATGGGCCGGCTCGACCGGAGTGATACCACGGCCTCACAGAAAACCGGTGTGAAACAGCGCTTACGCTGTGTTTCATCGAGTGAGTGAGGATACCGGAGGCCCATACCCCAATCCAACGCCCCCTATCCCCCTCACCATCCCCCTTCCCCCCAGGCCGCCATAGTGCGGGTCACCATGCTGAATTGTTCTTTTTCGCATTGAGGATGGTGGCCACCACTCTTGGATTCTGCTCATGCTTTCCATCAGGCAGGGCAGAGTCATTTTGGCAGCTTAANAAAAAAAAACTTTAATCGGCGCCAGTACTTCTATTGCGCGATAGACGATTGGTAGCTTCTTTGTACACTACGTTACTCCATAGTTCAGAGTATTTTCGGTAGATGGCGTTGTCATATATTTATGCTGCCAATGTATGTGGAAGTCGCCACACATACATATTTCCACGCCTATTTCCTACATGGTAGCATTATTACCATTACTACGGTCCTTACACGCCTTTTGCTTCGTCCACATTCATTAATCGCTGCACGCATGCACGTCACTTCACGACTACATCTTCCTACACTCTTTTTTATTGTCACTCATTCTCTATGTGTGTCTACTTATCAGTCCCACCGGTTTTTTTAAATAGTAATAATTTTATTTTCACCATATGGTTGAACAGTTTCTCTTAGCCTTTGGATATTTAGCTATAAACTTTTTAATTAAGTCAAAGAATTGGACGACTATACTAATGTAAACTATGCTAAAATCGTCTTGAACCCTTACATCCATTAAATAGAGACAAGAATTATGAACACTTAACTACAATTAAAAGGTAGTAAAACCACGCTGATCTCAGCACGAACGGGCCGTCTCAACCAGGGCGATATTACCCTCGCACAGAAGATCAACGTAAAATGATAGCGTTCGTGCTGTCGTGTTTCATTGGTGAGTGCGAGACCGGAGAGGCCCAATGCAAAAGTATCTCACTAAACCGCCCTGGTGTGAGTCGCCATGCTGCATTGTCTCCATTCGCAATGAGTATGGTGACCACCACTTTTGGATTCTGCTTATACTTTCTATCAGACAGAGGAGTTTGGTAAGCCCATACATAAAGAAAATGTTTTGAACATGTTAGTACGTTTACTTAATAATAATAATTTAAAGAAGTAGTATAAGAACTATTTTCCACTAGAATAATAGTAAGTACATATATATAATGTACCTTTATGTTTAATTTCGATATATGGCTAATAAGAAGGGTGTTATTTACACTTTCATCTATACAAGTATGACCTAAAAGATGTTATAAAATGTACGATTGACATCGTTTTATTAAGAATTGGCTCATAAACTTTCAATACATAGTTTTAAATGCAAAAGTATTCCCATTTCATTGCTGAAGAGTAGATTGAGTCCTTCAGTATTCTTAAAAATATTGTTAAATTAACATAGATAAGTAAAGAGCATTGCCGTCTTACAAAATACTTATTCCATTTAATATCATATTGCCGCATCCAGGCTATCGAGTTACGTTCTTAAGGAAACTACATGTTATTCCTTCCGTCAGTCACATTAGGGCTTCCCAAAAGGCTTGGTATCAAATGTTGCAGTGAAACAAAAAATATGAAATGTTTTACTTAATGAACCAGAATATAATGACTTCACTACATTATACTTAAGTTTAGTAGAGCTAAATCATTTCTTTCTGAAGTGACTATTTCTTCCATGGACGCAATGCAACTTAAGAAGTATATATAGGAGATTTACCGCCCTTTGGGTGCCCTGGGAGAGAGAGAGTACAGGTTGTCAAAAACATTCTACATTCTACAGCATTCGTTATTGGGTAGTCAGTTCTCTTAAACATACTGAGAACTAGTTCAACACTCGAAACCAACCCCCCGTTAGAGTTGCGGACGTCCCATCCCAGTCGCTTCGTTGAAAAGGTGATATTCAGGTAAAATCGAAAACAATTGAATTCTTAGCCTGGAATCACCTAATGTAAGCTTGGGAATAATAAAGACTAGGATGACTGTTATTATACCGCCCATCGTGTAGCCTCTACCTACCTAAAAATGAGAACTTTATTCAGAGAGACAGCCTTGCGTTGATCAATAAGTCTTATATATATCTGGGTTACTTTAGAATGGTATTTCGATGAAATACCTTTACAATACTATGTAAATATTGCCGTATATTTTATTATGTTGGCATTGAAATCTATTGCGTAATACCCGATGAGTTTAAAGCGTGGTCATTCGGCCAAGGCCGATCCTTTCAGCTTTTGAATCTTTTTATCACAATGTAGGTGTGATCATGATGTTACGAAGTAATAAATGAGGAAAACCACTGCTTATAATATATCAAAATAATAATATATAATATAATAATAATAANATAATATATCAAAATAATAATATATAATATAATAATAATAAATATTTCGGACATCTAAACACACAGCGCCATCTAGTCCCAAACTAAACAGAGCTTGTATTATGGGTACTAAACAACTGATATGAATACATAAATACTTTTTTTTTGTAAATACATAGATACTATACGTAAAAAACACCCAAACTCCGAAACAAATATTTTTTTTGATCATACAAAAATTTGTTCCGACCCAGGATTCGAACCCGAGACCTCATGGACAGCAGTCGCGTACGCTACCACTGCGCCACCGAGGCAGCTATAATTTTGAAAGAAAAGTTATGATATGAAAGACATGTAAAGAAATTAAAGAGAGATGGACAGGAGGATTACCGCGATTATAGTTGACACTACATAACTATATCATCACCATAGTAGTATAAAATGAAATAGCTTTTGTTGTCTGTTTACTTGCATCTTCTAAACTACTTAAATAATTTTAATGCGGTTTTCAGCTATGTGTGAATATATGAATATTATATTAGAGATATCAAAGACTGCCGTGCGAAACCGGGTCGCTAGTATATTCTAATGGTATTTTAAAAGAGTAGATAATTATCAAGTTGAAGCGATATCTTTTTATTAACGTCAAAACGATAGATGCAATATATTTGTATGAAATGCAAAGGCGTAAAATCATCATGCCTAGCTGTTGTCACATTTCTTTTTTTTTTATTTCTTTTTAAAAAAAGACAACTCCTGCATTAGGAATATACGTTCCTGTGTCACGGGGATCTTTACGAACATACATGAAACGGACACAAAGTACACCCTTATACATATTATTTATATTTAAATAGCTTTTGCCACTGATGTGAGTCACACACCAACTTCAGGTCTTTGTAAATCTCCGCCACATACTCGGTATATTCTGACTCGAAAGAATATTCAACGTTCCATTGTGCGATCACTGCGATCAAGTCCCGATCTAACAATAAGTCAAACGACGCAAATGGAACTGGACAGGCCACACCTTCCGAATGGATTCCAACCACATCCCGAGGCAAGCCCTAGACTGGAATCTCCAATGAAAACGCAAGCGTGGCCGTCCAAAACTAACCTGATACTACTACTAATTCAACTGAAATGAATTATATCGATTGTATAAGCCGTTCTGGTGTCATTGAGTAAACATACACCCAACCATACATATTGCATTTAGACTTTATAAGTGAGTATTACAATTGTTGGAACGAAGTTCCTTACGACAGGCTTGGAGGGGATAGGGATTTTGCTATGCGACCGAACTGAAAAAAATGTGATAGTAAAACCGTAAGAAAAAGTGCGTGGAATAAAACCGTTAAATGAGACGTGCGCAGGCGCGACTGTCGCATACACAAGCGAGTAGTGTATAATACCTTTCTCTTTCACTCCACCCCGCCAATGCATAGTATATACTCATGAATTCATGGACAAGCACGTGGCGAATACTCACATTATAGATACATTTTACTCGTGAGTAGCCACGTTTATTTTCATATAATTTCAAATCGTCAACTTCGTTCCTACCTGGTGTCCCACAACACCACATAATTTTTTTATAACATTTACTTCTTATAATTCAAACACAAATATCGGCTACCTTCTTGCCAAATAAGGCTCAAATATTCACGATGAGTTCTCGTTGGTGATAAGATGTGGGCAAGCCGCAGCCGGTTTGCCCACGTATACTAACTTGCTGACCTAGCGAACTTTTCAAAATGGAGGCACTCCTTAACCATAATGATATCATTTTTTATTATTTTATTAGTTCATAAAATTAGAAAAAATTGAAAGTAATATGCGATATTCTTTTGTTATACATTTAGTTTAAGAATCCTTGTTTGGTGTCAAAGACAATTGTAATAAAACTATAAATCATTTTAGATATGCAAGTTTTTGATTCAGGTAATGTTCTTTTTTTATTATGTTGTTTTTTCTTCTTCTGTTCGAAGATGATTTAATTCTTTAAAAAGATGAAATCAATAAGTTTCCAACAAGTTATTTTTTCCTTTTTCTGTATTTTTGTCTTTAAACCTCAAAAATAAATTCTTAAATATTAAGTAAATTAATTCAGAATCAAATTATATCCATTATCTTTGGATCTTATAAGTCACGTTCATTATAATTTTATATCTTTCTTCGTTTAAAAATCCACGTGCTATTGAGTTTTTTATTAGTATTTACACTATCTTTAAATATTTACATATATCGGTGTTTTGATTATGAATGAGTTAGGTACCTACTTAATAGTATAAGTTGAGGCTAGTAAGTCCCTAAGTATTTTGTAGTATAAAAAAAGTGCGTGCGTACAAAGTACACATGTCAGAAGTAAAACTTCTTTGGCGAACTAATTTATCAGTCTTGTCTATATTTTGGCACTGCGTGATACGACAATCGCTCTATCTCACTTTTTCTCTCGATCTTTCTCACTTGCTAGCTCCCTACTCTCACTCCATCGCTAGTTGCTTCATGCTACGTTCGCCCTGTCTTACTCTCTCTCAATCGGTCTAGATCGCTCTCTCTCTCTTTTTCGACACTTCCGTTGCATACTTGCGTGACGTTACATTTGTAAAAATTTTACCCTCATGCGCCTAAACAAGTTTCACTTCAAAGATTGCGATTAAAATTTTAATTTTAAAATTCACGAGGAAACGCTCGGTGCTGTCATGGTGTCTGTTTGTGTAAGACGCGACGTCACCATTTGACTAGATGCATTTGTGATACTTCTTCTGACGGCTAACTCTAGCTGCGCGCGCATTCGTTTATTATTCAATTCAAATACCACCCGTTTCATAACCTTCCTGTTACAATTTTTTGTCTCTTTTTACTTAATCAGTTCCACAGATTGCAGTAAATCGAGAAGAAAAAACCATAAAAAATTTAAATATTGAACTCAGGTAGTTTTCAAAACCGTTAAAATATTGGTCGAATTTATTCACTATCATCAAAGTGCTCTGTCAGCAATAAAACCACGCCAACCTCGTTTATGATGTGTCAAATTTACAATAAATATACCGAAATACACCACAAATAAAACTCTTTATTTTTTAAATGAAACCTTTTTGGAGAGGATTTACACCGGTTATACAGATTAGTACAGTACTGTTAATTGTATGTGCGAAAGAATGTTTTTTTTTATTTGAAACAAGAATTTTAACAATGCTTTTCTTAATTAGGTAGCTAGGTTCAAGTGGACTTGTAAAGTACTTAATTTAAAAAAGGAGATTTAAGAAAAAAGCTAAATGTCAATAATCATTTGACTGCTTCTTAAATCCAAACGTACATGTTCTAACAAGTCGGTGCGATCATCAATAAAGATTAATAAATTGTAGAGATTATTCACCTTGTCACTTGCGGTTTTATTACAAGATTCTCATTTGAATTTGTATGGAATTTTATTCGTAATTTGATTTTATGAGCCCTGAGGTAGATTTGGAAAACTTTTTTTTGCGATAGGGGGCAAAGGAGCCGGCGAATCGCCTGATGGTAAGCGATTACCGCCACCCATTGTATAGCAACACCAGAGGCGTCACAAGTGCGTCACCGGCCTATGGGGAAAGGAGAGGCGGTGGGAGGGAGGTGTTGTGGTATGGGCCCCCGATATCCTCACTCACTCAGTGAAACGCAGCGCAGGTGCTGCTTTACATCGGTTATCCGTGAGGCCGTGGTATCACTCCAATCGACCCCGTGCGTACCGAAGCGTGGCTCTCCCTCGGCTTGATATTATTTTATCATTAACAACAGCCTTTAACAATCCAGTACTCCACTACTGGTCTCTCCATAGAAAGGAGGTATTGGCCTACTGTACCACGCTGACCAGATCTCCATCTCTTTGTGGTACGTCTTGCTTTTTCTTGACTTGCAAAGTTTGCTATCTTACACCCATGGGAATAGGGGTAACACACCATATTTTTAATCCATCACCACACGGGAATGATATTATTACGGCCACAGTATATTGTGGTACGGCGGCTGTCACGATAGAAGATAGATCGATAGATGATAGATAGATAGACAGAATGTTGATGATCGAATGTCGTATTTCAGAAATTGACTTAAACCTACGTAAAAGTACACTCCAACATTTTTTTATCCACAGTGTACAAATGTAATGTAAATGTGTTTGTTTTTTTTATGTAATATTATTATAAAATACACATTTATATGGTTTATGTATTGGCATATACATAAATCCATTTATATAATGCTGTGTAATGTATATATTGAAATAGTTAAGTACGAAACCTATGCGCGCCTACCTCACAAGATTTCTACACCACCTGGACGTTAAGTCCGCCGATGTACTAAAGTGCATAGAGTTATAAATAAATAAACTGTATAGGTCCAAATCAGATAAAGTATCAAAAAAAGTAAATGATGTCACAATGATTTGATTCCGTTTAATTTAAAAAATAACTAGGTAGGATTGTAAAAGTTTGAAATAAGATTTCAATCTCTGGTGTGAAATTGGGTATTTTAAGAAAAATTACCGTTATCGGTCATCTCATCGATGTGGTAAAAATATTCCTTTATTTTTACAAGCTTTTAACCGCGGCTACGTCCGCGTGTGTGTCGGTTATCGCGGAGAAGAGTAACCATGTCTTTTTTCCTCGAGAATCTAAGATTCTTTATGCCAAAATTCATTCGAATCGGTGTATCAGTTTATCCGTGAAAGCGTAACATACAGAAAGAGTCACTTTCGAGTTTATAATATTAGTTTTATTTTCACAACTGTCCATATACATTATTAGTTTTGTTATTACTTGCTTACTTTACTTTTATTCTAGTTTAAACTTTTGTCTAAAATTTTGAACGAGACTATATATTTACAAAGTATGATGTAAATTTTCTTTAATTTAATGTTTGGAGACCATTTAAAGCACGGTTCTCGTTTATAAATGATATCATCGTATACATTACACATTTAACTAAAACTTATTAAAACCGGACGCATGACTTAATTACACACATTGTGGAGATTTAGAGCGGAACAACTTTAGACTCTAGCGGAACAACTGCAGTCTCTAGCGGAACAAGAATAATTCTAGCGACAAAAATTAAAATATTATGGTCGATACCGCCATGAATTAGGGTTGTAGTGTTTTGTCTGAGTTTAGTATTTTTCAAGACATTATTTTTCTTTTTTTAAAGACAACTTCCGCTGAAAATATTACATGTGGCAGGAGACTTCACAAACAACACATGAAACGGTCACAAAGAACACTCAGACTTACAACAACAATTGTTAGATCACACAAAGTGTTATCTTCCTAGCCTTTATTATTCCCCAGATTAATTGGGATCGGCTACCAGCTACCAGTTCAACGAGTCTTACCTGAATATCAATTTTTCCACGGAAAGACTGGTTTCACAGAATTTTTCCATCGAACCTCCGCAACCCTGAGGGTGAACTGAATTCGAAAGTTGAACTAGTTGTCAGCATATTTGAGGGCACTGACTTTCCAATAACGATTGTCATAGGTGTTCATGGCAATAGGGACCGAAGGCTTAATGTGCTCTCCAAGGTACAAGAAATTTTAAATAGAAATGAACACATGGTGGCGACATTCTCTCGCTCGGTAACATGATTGCGGCCATGTTGCGGAACGAGAGCGCGTGCAACTCCGCCGTTTCTTTCTGCGAGCAGGTTATGCTTGCCAAGGAGACAGCGGAGCGGGACCGAGATAGGCTTAGAACTCTCTCGGTCCGGGAACGGGCCAGATACCACAAACGACTCGGACGCCGGAGATCACAAAATGATCTCTGTTCTTCATAAGCTCAAGCCTGGGGGTGACAGATGTGGCCATCTGTTGCCCTAGCAGAAGCAGACAGGGTGGGTAGGTGGCCCGAGGTACTTTGGGGTTCCAGGGTTTTCCTTCCTAGGGTATACCCGGTTCCCCGGCTCCTAGTACCCGCGATAGCGTGTGGTTTCAGTCGGTTTGAGTCCGACATGGCACCAGGAGGTGGTATCCGAGAGGATTACCGCACGAGAAAAAGTAAAGGGGTGGCGACATTCGGTATTCTTAGCGAGGCATACGAAAAACTGTAGTTAGAGAGTACCATGAGTGCATTAATTTAAAAATAGAGTATTAGTTGGTAACCCTACCATATAGGAATAGGGCTGTCAATGTACCTACAAGTATTTAATAAGAACCGGTGGAATTCTCTTAGTTCTTGTGTAAATTGTCTTTTAATTTAAAGACGTAATTAGTTTAATGTTCAACAACCTTTTAATAAGCAGTAAGTAACAGTCTTATGTTTCTAAATAACTAACTATTCTACTTCACTTGTCAGACATACTGATGATAAGTGAGCACCGCCGCCCATCTGCTAATTAGATGTAATGTTGCCATATATTTAATGTAGATAAGAATATAAGATTTTGTTCACATACACCGTGGGAGAGTCACGCTTTAGCATGAATGGGCCGGCTCGACCGGAGTGATACCAGGGCCTCACAGAAAACCGGTTTGAAAACGCGCTTACGCTGTGTTTAATCGAGTCAGTAAGGATACCGGAGGCCGATACCCCAATCCCTCCCCCCCTATC
>PKRV01001314.1:408623-539472 GCA_003709505.1 Hyphantria cunea | reverse complement strand
ATGACCAGGAATAGCGGGACTACCGGGAACTGGGGGCCGTGGCTTTTGTTGCTTACTCATGGAGGGGGTCAGCCCATAATCACCACGCTGGGCAGGCGGGTTGGTGATCGCAGGGCGTAACTTGTTGCACCGGTGACGCTGCTGCCCATCACCGGCCTATTGTATTTAGTTACGCCTTTTAGGATGGATATACCGCCATCGGTCGGTCGCCAGAGCCTCGTTTGTTATCTAGCAGGGTGCACCGCGTGCAGGTGAGGTTGGCTGGGGGCGAAAGATTGTGGTTCGCCCCCACACACAACATATTGTATATTTGTTTGCATAAAAAGGTATTTTTATATGTAGATTGTTGACACACAATGATGTGTGGTCACATTGTAGGACCATTACGTAAGAAGGCTGAGTAACAGCTGGCTACCATCTGCATGGAACAAAATCACGAGTAATTTAACACTTTGTTTGGGTCATACTTAGGTATTATTTTGCACGAAACATTTCAGAAATATGTAATTTAGACAGCATCTCCAGTTTATTTAAAAACGAAAGTTTTTTTGTATTGAAAATAACTATTTTTTTATGGAATATCGGAAAAACGACCAGACGTATCGCGTGGTGGTAAGCGATTACTACCGCCCATGGTCACCCGCAACACCAGAGGCGTCACAAGTGCGTTGCCAATCTTTGGCGAATCAGAGAGGGGGTTGGTCATGTAGGCTTCCGGTATCCTCACTCACTGGGTAAAACACAGCGCAAGCGCTGTACCACATCGGTTTTCTGTGAGGCCGGGGTATCACTGCGGTCAATCCGGCTTATTCGTGCCGAAGCGTGGCTTTCAATCTTTTTAGAGGTGGTAAAAAAAAGGTTAGCTTTAAATACCCACATATCCTACCGTCTTGGAATCAAAATAAAAACTAAGCCATCTTAATCAAAGCCATTTTATCAATAATCTTTTATTTAGGAACCTTAAAATAATCTGTTGTAATTGAAAAAAAATACAGCTGTTCGAAATTCAAAAGATCGAACGTGAAGCCGTAATTATGAAACCTTTTTTTATACAGAGGCGAAGGAATTCGTGAGGTGCGGTAACGTCTTATAAATATTTCAAATAAAACTTGATCTACGTTGGCCGGAAATAATTTTGAACGTCCCGCTCGGCCTTGCCCAAGGACTCATAGAGGCGTTTTTTTTTGTTCAAACCTATTCGAGTTCGGGGTTCAACGCATATTTTATATTATCTTTAGTAAAATGATAGAGTTTAATGTCTATTTTTGCGAGAACTTTTGAACTATTAAAATTAGAATATTAAAAATAGAACAGGTGATATGAATCATATATTACTTTTTCTTCTAAATTTATTGCAAAAAAGTTTAACTATATAATTAGATTTTTTGGGTTTACAAAAGGAATCTGTCTATTTCTTAAAAATCGTAAATCGGACGCAAACCGTCTGCATAAAAATAAGCTTTTTTCAATTTAACTGGCTTAAATAGCAACGGGTCAATTCTTATTTAACCTAATTCTATTAATTAAAGTAATATCATAATGTGTGGTACCGTGCATCGACTTCAAGTAGATTTATGCACTTTTTTAACACACCTTATTATAATACTTTATTTATATTAATTCTCCTTCTTTTTTGAAGCTGGTTAAAATGTTAATATATTGTTTATAATTTTTCTAATCAAAACCTTTCGTTGAAGAAAAAACTAAATCAAAATTCCGCTGAAGGCAAAGAATTCTAAGTACCTACATCAGTATGTATACTGAAAAACTAATTTAGAACGAAATAAGCAACAAAAATGTACATTAGAATATATCAATCATATCGACCATTAAATGAATGCAAATTGTTTATACGTCAACTTAAATGTGATCTTATTTCAAAGTGTTTAAGTTTAATTTTGTTTGTGACGTTGTGGTAAAGAAACCGGTCTCGTATGACCTCGGGTATCAGAACAAACGGATAGAATAACGATACAAAATTCCAGACGAATATATTCACGATATTTGAAAATGGAAATCGTTACTATATACATTTTTGCAGTTTATTGCTGCTTCTTCTTGGAAGGATTTTTGGCCTATTATTCGAAGCTAGCGATGTATACGGGCCAGTTTCAGTTTTTCATTCTATTGGCCGTGCCATTTGCTTCCATAGTTCGCTCTTACATATGTATAGATAGATAGATAGAAAATTCTTTATTTTCACACCATAATACAGAGTTAAATAGGTAACATAACACATACAATGTCCGAAGTGTAGTGTAGAAGGGCGGCCTTATTGCCAAAAGCAATCTCTTCTATAATAGGATAGATCAAATGTTTCAGAGAGACGTTAGTAGTTGACGTGCATTGAGTTTGAAGAAATTATTTATTTCCATACGACCATACACATACATATTTAATCACGTATATAAACATACACACATAGTTATAAAACATATACTATTACATACAAATAGATAAACATATATACATATAAGTATAACTATAACTGTTTCATGAAATTACATATGAAGAGGAAGAAGAGACTCATAAATCATTTGAATAGGTGTGGTGACAGTCTGTGTTCTTAATCTGTCACAACACTTTTATGAAGTAGTCTAAGTGTCAAAACACAGACTATATTCTAGGGAGATCGTTTTTTGTTTTTTCGAATAACGGTCCCCATTTCATGTCATCCGCATTTTTTATAATTTTTATCATTAACTCCATCACGACGAAGACTTGAAGACTCGAAGACTTAGAATTGAAGACTCGAAATAACTGACATTGGCAGAAATGTGGTGGAAATAAACGTATTTTTTTTTTAAAATAGCTGATCCGACTGATTGCCACATCATCAAAAGAAGAAGACTATATTCTATTTCAGCTTTTATCCAGATTTATGAAGAATTCTTCTTCTTTTGATGATATGGCAACCAGCCGGATCAGCTATTTCTGCCAATGTCAAGTATTTAAAGTCTTCAATTCTAAGTCTTCCGAGTCTTCAAGTCTTCGTCGTGATGGAATTAATGATAAAAAATATAAAAAATGTGGATGACATGAAATGGGGACCGTCTTTCGCAAAAGCAAAAAACGATCTAAGATTTATTGTTATTCTGACATGAATGCCTGACAATCCGATCAGATTCCACTGCTAATGGCTATAGGAGTGTGACAGGAGGTAGGCATATACATTATCTCCCTTTTTTTCTATCTTTCTTAAACTAGGTTGAGATTGACTTCATGTCAATTCCTTACATTGAGCGATTGCAGTGTGCGAAAATTAAATTTCATTGAATTTGGGGTTGTTCCTTTACATTTATAACCAGCCCTCATAATCGTGATTTGGAAGATAAGTACAGAGAAAAAAACTATTGAAATCATTTCGACAAAAGATACCAGTTTTTTTCGTTCGGAAACCGAAGTGTTCTCGTGAGAAAGTAGTTTTGAACGACACAGCTTCGCCCCTTTTTAATTCGTTTCCTTGCTTTTTTTCTTTGACATATTAAATAGTAGCGTATGTCAATATTCGCAAGTGGAGCTTAAATAAACTAAACACCCTCAGGTTTATTATAGACATATTTACCAGGAATGGCGTTTGTAAGGCGGTATACGATTTATGTTTTTCGGGTGTTTGGATGTACGTATGTATGTGTGTATGTATGAAAAATATATCTTCCGCACGCCCTAGAGCCTAAACAGGTTGTCGTACTTTTATCTGAGTGGTGTCAGCCAATAGATTCGTTTTAGTTGTGATCGAGACACAGAGCACATCAAAAAAAAATAAAAAAAGCTGAATTGACGGTAGATATTGACGTAGTCTGGTTTTTTTTTATTTTTTTACTTGTTGCTATCATAGAGGTATTCATAATTACTAAACCATTACACTTATTGACCACAGCACAGTAAAAATATTATGCTCTCTTCAAAACCCACAAACTCTAATTAAATACCCATTTTATGAGATAAAGGATATAGGTTTACGATCGTCGATGCTTGTTAAATTGTAAGACATCGCTTTGAAAGTAGTAAAAACACACGTACACACACAAGCGCATTTCTAATTAATACACACATCACACGCCAATGTGAGTACGTGTAACATTTGACAGTTGAACACTGTGTTTACAAACAATAAATCCTCACTACACTATGGTTATCTACTACACTTTAAATCAATTGTTCTACGCTGTGGACATACTAATGGCGGACATACGTATACTTTTTTGACGAATGTTGTAGGGTTACCATAAGAAAGAATAAACATGTTTATGGTAAAGGGTAGGTGATGATTTACTGGATGTTACTTTCTAGTTTATTGACTTTTGGTCATGTATTTTTACGTCGTAAATGAAGCTATTTCGGCTATTTTAAAGTACCAACGGTTTTTGAAGTGAAACTTCTTTAGGCATATGAGGGTAAAATTTTTACAAATGTAACGTCACGCAAGTATGCAACGGAAGTGTCGAGAAAGAGAGAGAGAGCGATCGAGACCGATTGAGAGAGAGTAAGACAGGGCGAACGTAGCATGAAGCAACTAGCGATGGAGTGAGAGTAGGGAGCAAGCAAGTGAGAAAGATCGAGAGAAAAAGTGAGATAGAGCGATTGTCGTATCACGCTCAGTGCCATGGAACGAGAGGTGGGAGAGAGCCAAGAAGTTTCACTCCTGACATGTGTACTTTGTAAGCATGCACTTTTTTTAATCCAGTTTTCAGCAACATATAGATAGAGATAAGAGAAAGGGTTACTTATGCATAATATAATAGAAATTCGAGAATTTCAAAGACTTCCGTGTGAAGTTGTGCCGACTCGCTAGTTAAAAATATGTTTCATATTATTCGCTTCGTAATATCTATATTATTTTATTTGTTTTAAAAATGCACACTAATTTCTATAAATTATCAGAAGAGATTTTTTTACTTCTAGACAAACAGACAATTGCAGAATCTAGTGAGTGGTAATCACAGAAATCTAAGTAAGGTAAATTTAGATTTCCATTCTGGAAATTTTTATATCGGTAATTTTCAACTTCATACCTGGCAACCCTACGTTAGAAGCCTAACTCAAATGAGATTACAAGCACGTCTGTAAAACTTGTACACAGAACAGGGTATAAAAATGAGGATGGAATTACGTAAACCTGTGATTATTTAGAGTAAATTATTAACAGGAGTCCCACGCGATCCACTTATCTCTGGTTTAAAAATCTACTCATTTTCTGCGCGACATTATGTGAAAATCCCTATATTTTGTCTGTCCAAAATTTCGTCACGGCATTGTTCGTTGCTCTCCGCAGCGTCTCTTTAGCACAGTTGAAAGGATCTAGATCTAGTAGAAGGTAACCGAATACATACCTACTACCAAATCAATGTACAGCGTTCAGGAGTCTTTTTTTCCAATCAGAATTTGGTTGTGGAATACAAAGAAACTTAAATACCCAGCTACGTTAGCTGTGACATTCTAAATTTAAAAATAAATACCAATTATCTTAACGACATCCTGGCATAAAGACCGACCACAAGTTTTTAAAACTAGAATTTTTTTAATAATTTTTGCTCAGTTTAGCTACTTGCCTTTTGCGTAGGATCTTTTTAGTATATAATGAACAAATAGGTAAATATAGAAGTTTTATTTAGTCCATACGTTGATAAATCAAACATATGGATTGTTATCACCCGGTATTCATTATGCAACGCATTGCAAAGACCCTTTAGGCACCAACTGGCCAACCAGATGACGATTAATAAGAAGTTTTATTAATGATCAAGATGAATTTTAATTTATTTTATCCAAGTAAATGCTTCAAATGATGGTTATAGATTCCGCTTCTAATATTAAAAAAAACAGATATGTAGCGTGAGCACTCTCGGTAACACAAGGCGATACCGCTAGAACCGTTACTATGTATAAATATTTATATTTACAAATTTGAATGAACCAGCTCTTAATGAAACCAAGCACGTCTCCATCCATTCTAAAACTTAAGAAAATGCATGCATTACTTCATCAACTTTAAAAATAGAAAAATTCCAAACGCTCAAAATACATTGCCGTTTTACTTTGTTTTTTTTTACAAAGAACCGATTTATAACAGCAATGTATCTCGTTAAAGTTGTTAGCGTTTGATTTCGTAGTAGGATCAATAGATGTTGGTAAAAGCTTGCACCTGTTCCCGATTTTGCTATAAATTGTGAAGTGAAGTCTATTCTAGCTTAGAAAACGAGTTTGGTCGCAATTACACCATGACCAGTCTTGGGAAATACGCTGTTAAAGACAATTCTCCCATGAGTGTACGGTGAAATAACTTATCGAGCCAATAAGGTAATAAAAATAATTATTATTTAACACATTTTATTCCATAACTGATTCTATATTAGACTGAATCTGGAAGTGGTTTAGACAGTCACCTGGCTACCTGTCAAAGTTACTCTTTTCTGTCAGATGAAGATGATGAGCAGAATCCAAGAGTAATGGTTATCATACACTTGGCAAATGCTGATAATACAGCATGGTAATTTTTTAATATTTTATTTTATCACAATACAACAATATTGTGTTCATTCCGTTGCTAATGTCTAACTATAGAACTGACATTTCTGCCTTGTTTTGTCCACAACAGAGGTTAAGTGTCTGTGGGTGCCAAGTGCCAATCAATCACTGTAAAACGTAATAGACCACTCCTAAATACGGTTCGGTTCCAATAAACCAACGTAAATGCTATTTACTTCCTCATTTTATTTGTCATAAAGAATTAACTTTACATTATAAAGTACCGATAAAACTACCGCTTTTTTTAATTTATTTTTTGAGCTTACAACTTTTTTTCTTGTTTAGTCTATGATTGTAAAAAAAAACACTAGTCTAAGCGCTGGACGTCCGCTTTGTTCACGGGTTATGTGTGGCTTAAAATATACTAGGATACATAGGATATCTAGGTTTTTTTTTTATTGTATAAGGGGCAAACGAGCGGACGTATCGCCTGATGGTAAACGATTACCGTCGCCCATGGACACCCGTAACAGCAGGGGTTGTCACAAATGCGGCCTTTGGGGGATGGGGACGGGGATAAGGGGAGGGATTGGGGTACGGGCCTCCGGTATCCTCACTCGATGAAACACAGCGCAAGCGCTGTTTCACACCGGTTTTCTGTGAGGCCGTGATATCACTCCGGTCGAGCCGGCCCATTTATGCCGAAGCGTGGCTCTCCCATGGTAAAATATACTATACATAGCCCAGTTGCACTCGGTGATTAGAAGTAATCAAGGTGGGTAAGCAACCCGGCGCGGTCAGTACCTTGATGGGTGACCGCTGGTGGTGACCGATACCATGAGCGTCTCCGTGATTCGGAGCTCACGTTAAGCAATCGGTCCCGGTTGTTATCATTGGATAACAGTTCTGGCAACGGCAAGATTACGTAGCCACAATATCGTCTTGCCAGTCCCCAACCCGCAGTCTGCAAGTGTGGGGACGTATGGCTTTAACCCTCTCAGAGGAGACCCGAGCCCAGCAGTGCGAGATTATGGGTTGTTGATGAAAATATACTAAATGATAAAAATTAAATTGCTCGTTTAAGTATTTATGTTTGTATATTACGAAAACTTAATTTTTTGTGATTGAGATTATCTGTAATATGCCTAGCATTTAAAAGTACATAGGATATTTTTTGTAACAAATATAAATTTAGTTCATTCCCTCTTTTTATAGATCTTCTATGTTTTTAATTGTAATATTTTAATTCAAGGCAAAACAGTCTATTAGTAAATAAATCTTAAAAGATACCCATTTGCCTGCAAAATTCACCTTTTAATTCTTCTTTTCTTTTCCATTTACTCCAGGAATCGTGCCCATTTATATAAAAAAAAAATTGATCCTCCTGCCTACCCCATCGTATATACGTATGTTTATGTTAATTAAGACAAGTGCGTGTGTACTTATATACACATATATAGGATATTGGCGTAACACGATAAAAATTTAAAAGACTAAAATGTAGCTAGCTTCAGGGTGTCGGTTTTTCGTGACGGTGTGCGCGCGCATCGTAAAAATTTACTCTCATCGTTTTTCCCTAACGCGCCAAAAGAATTATATCTTCAAAAACTCTTTACTTCAACTACCTACCAATATTATCTCAGTGACAACACAAAATAATGAGAAATAAATAAAATCTTCGCGTAAGTCATTATTTTCTAATTTGCGCCGGAGAACCGGTTGGTAAGGTCGGCCCTGCGTAACCTTTCCTGGCTGCGGCAATACCGTCTATTAACTATATACATCTGTAATAGTACTATCGTAAATATAGAATACTTGTTCGCTTCTATTATACATATATAGAACATATAATAATATTATACATATATAGAACAACTCTCATACGAAACATGATATTTCACCATCATCAGCCAATTGCAGTCCACTAATACATAGGCCTCACCCAAATATTGGTTAGTTGCACTATGGGAATTCACAGTCAGAATATTTATTTATACTTTATTGCACACCACTAAGATTTAAATCATGTACACATGTAGATGGAAATATATATTTCGAATTAGCTGAGTCTTCCGGGTGGAGCTAGTCTGAAGAAAGCCTAAATTAATCCTTATATCATCAGCTGTCTGACATTGAAAGACCTGTCAAAAATGGTCTAGCCGTTCCTGAGATTATCCGGCACAAACAGACTAAAAAAATTAAAATTTGCTTTTTAGATGTAAGTACCTTATTTACTATATTTATATTTAAAAAAAAAAGTAAAGCTATTAATTTGAAATTACAAACAGTCCTTTCAATTTTATTTATATTATTTATTTATTTACGAGGTGAACCCGTGGTTATTGTCGTAGTAGCCTCGCCCCGCGGCGTTTAAAAAGCGAGGCTAGTTTAAAAAAAGTAACCTAAGTTACTCCTTATATCATCAGCTACCTATCAGTGATGCTAAATCGGTCCAGCCGTTCCAGAGATAAGCCAGAACAAACTTACAGACAGACAGGTTAATGGACAGCTAAAAATTGTAAGAAACGTTATTTTGGTATAAATATGTACCGTGTATACATACATACGCATTTAGTGAAAAGCAGTTATTTTAATATTACAAACAGACACTCCAATTTTATTTATTTGTATAGATGTATCATTATACATTTACGTTACTTCTAAAGACAATTACATATTACAAAACTAAAGCAGACAAAGATCAGGTCAAGGTCACGCGCTGACGGTCAGAAAATTGTCAATGTGTGAGTTCACAAAGGTTATGAGTTCAAGATTATCAACAATAATTTCACATAACACAGATCTAGTGCTCCGAAAACAATGCGGACAGATTGAAACACACGATAGAGATCTTTTAAAGTTTCATAATGTTTTGTTTTATTTAATTGACGATTATAATTTGAGATCTCATTGTACCTATCGACTCTTGTACTATAATAAGTCAGAATATCTATTTTAATCTTAGTGTTTAATGTGGGAGTTTTTAATTAAATTTGAACTTTAACTCACATTGTTTAGGTTTGTTTTACATTATATTAGTAGTAGTTAGTATGGCAATTATGATATGCTTTTGTGCACCATGTTAATTCAATAGGTAACACATTTATTTTTTAACCTGATTATTTACGTCTCTATAACATGACAAAATTCTTCAAAATAGTCAAACTAATTTTTCCAGTCAAATTTAAAACAGTGTCTAAATTGAGCTATTCAAACTCCGCCATTTTGCGCGCGCTTTTGACGCAACCAATGTCGGCATTGCCATTTTGTTTCTTTACTTTTCAGTGTTTCATTTACTTTATACTTATTTACAGTTTTAATTGCTATAAAACTCATAAAAGGTAAATTTTCTTACAAACTCTACTAACACAGTTTGAATTTCGACTCCGATAATTTCAATGAAGTGACCATCGACGTCACACTTCGTTTCGACCAATAGTAAGCTATTGTAATTTGAATTTCCCTCCCTTAATTTTCTCTTTTTATTTAATAATTTCTGGGTTTAAATAATCACTAAATAAAAAACTACATTTTAAGTATATATTAAAGACAATAAAGAATCTAGAAAAAATATTTGAGACAAATAAAAATTTTATGCATATTCCCTATTTCAGTTATATTTACCATTCTTACAGGTAGTGTATTGCTGTTTCTTACCTTACTTCTTACCTTACTAAAGAGAGTCCTATTTTTACCGGACTACGGTAAAGCGAATAAGAAATAATAATAATAATAATAAATATTTCGGACATCTAACACACAACGCCATCTAGTCCCACACTAAGCAGAGCTTGTATTATGGGTACTAGACAACTGATATGAATACATAAATACTTTTTTTTGTAAATACATAAGGGGAAGTCCCTAGACAATTTTAGGTCGATTTACTTGCAGCAAAAATTTAATGATTTAAATCATCGTATTTTTAACAAAAATAATTTGATTTGAAGAGTTAAATCGCTGATTTAAATAATTTCAACCCTGTATAAATCCCACTTATATTTCAACAATGGAAGGTAAAACGAGGGAACAAATGGCAGATGTCTTGGACGTTCCTTTATTCTTTCAAACCGGGAGAGTATTTGATTCAAATCTACATTAGTCAGCTGGAGTAGGGTAGGCGCCACTCTTGGCAAAAAATTAATAGGAAATTCTGCATCGTTTGAGTCGGTTCGACCACAATATAATAATCATCGACCACATCTTGGTGGCGCAGTGGTAGCGTACGCGACTGCTGTCAATGAGGTCTCGGGTTCGTATCCTGGGTCGGACCAAATGTTTGTATGATCTGCAAATATTTGTTTCGGAGTTTGGGTGTTTTCTATGTATAATATGTATCTATTTACAAAAAAAAAGTACATATGTATTAATATCAGTTGTCTAGTACCCATGGTACAGGCTCTGCTTAGTGTGGGACTAGATGGCGTTGTGTGTTAAAATGTCCGAAAATATTTATTTATTTATTCATTTATTATTATTATTCTCCTTTCGATATTGTTTAAGCACAATTTGACATTATACCAAAGACCATATCAGTTTCTTTAAAATAGATTTTTAACAATTACTTGTATGTATAGCTGATTAACGACAACAGTGCTATAGCTAGTAGCTATGAATGTGAAAGGGGAATTACTAATTGAAAGAAAAAACTAGATATTTTGGACCATATTCTGATTGTAATAAGAAATGTTGACGTGCCTATTTAGTTTCATCACTTGTTATGATGTAACCACATACAAGATAACATGAAATTAAACTATCTAATACCATCAAAACAAGCGTATCTGAATTTCGGAAACGGCTCCAAAGATTTTCAACGCAACACCTTACACACCAAGTTATTCTTAAATCATCAGCGATCTGCCGGTGAAAGTCCCGTCAAAATCAGTCAGGCCGTTCCAGAGATTAGCCGGAACAAAACACAGACAAGCAAAAATTGAAAAAAATGTCAGTTTGGTATATTTACCACGTATGTACTACATTATGCGTTTAGTAAGAAACGGTTATTTTAATATTACAAACAGGCACTCCAATTGTATTTATTTGTATAGATGAGAGTAATTTTTATATTTTGATTTCTCAAATTTCATAAATTTTATTTTTATTGCAAACCTCATGTATCTGCATTCGACAACAATAAAAATTTGGTAAGTACCTAGTAGATAAGTACAGGCTTTTAGACAGGGATTTCGCTTAGTTTAATATCAGACCAATAAGAAAGTTATTTTTTATATACCTGACTTCATCATCAGCCTATCGCAGTCCACTGCTGGACATAGGCCTCTCCAATTTCACGCCACTTAGTTCGATCTATGGCTATGGCATGATATACCTGACTGTTTAATATGAATTTTATTAATTAAGTTTTGATAAAACGTAGCTTACGTAGGTACGTATATCCATAAGTTCGTCCGTATCGTTCGTTCGTTCGTTTTGGAGTATTAATTAACAAACATTCATAGATCCACCCGCACAAACTTTCGCTGTTACAATACTAATTGTTTTTTGTTAACAAGGTATATCTGCAGTTTTCAATCAAGTACAGGATCCAGACATCCCGCTGATTATCCGTATTGAATCAAAATTGTAATGTCCCACGGGGGACGGGTTTTGTTCCGCTTTTTGGGGGGTTAACTTGCCGGACCACGTAGTAATTTATTAATACATAGTACTATTATACGTACTAACTATTTATTCATCATCATCATCAACCCATAATGTCCCACTGCTGGGCTCGGGTCTCCTCTCAGGACCAGCCAGCCAGCCAGCCAAGTGCGGGTTGGGGACTGGCAAGACAACGTTGTGGCTACGTAATCTTACCGTTGGATGTTTTTAAGCCGCCCGAAGGCCTCCAACTAAGCTTCACGACTGTTATCCTATGATAACAACTGGGACCGACTGCTTACGTGACCTCCGAATCACGGAGACGCTAATGGTAACATGCCACCAGCGGTCACCCATCCAGGTACTGACCGCGCCGTCGTTGCTTGCCCTCGCTGATTCTTTCTAATCACCGAGTGCAACTGGGCTATGAGCGCCTACTATTTATTAATTTATTTAAATCATTATGCACAAAATTGGCAAAGACGGACTTAATACCGCAGGGCATAGCAGGTAACTTTTTATTAATCTGTGGCCGGATGCCCAAAGTAAATTTAGTTTCACCATTACATTACAAATAGGAAATGACATGAGTTCATTCATGAAGTTTCTGTATTAACAATGTACTCTGTGTTCACGAATTAGGGATGAAAAACAAAAATATTGATAATGAAATAGAAAGAAAAACAAAAATATTGATAATGAAATAGAAAGAAAAACAAAAATATTGATAATGAACTTTTTTTTTGGTGGCTGCTCTGGTGGCTCTTACTCATGTGTCATCATTTCTTATTAGATGCGATGCGCTAATACTTTTACTTTGTCCTGCTTTCGACGAAAGAATCACGCTTTTGCCACTAAAAAGTCTCTAAATCTCGATTTGATTACAAAAATATCTGGCAACGCTGAGACAGATAGGTACATTATCAAAAACCAGAGCGTCAGATAGTCAAATAAACCACACTAATACTTAACCGCCCACATAATTAATATAGTTTTACAAGAAAAGTTAAATTTGTTTAATACCAGGTGTTCATTGATATACAAATTAGTCAAATTTTATTTCAATAAATGTGGTTATATAATCAAATTCCGGTTTATGAATTAAATCTTAATATATTTTAAGTAAACGTTGAAATTTAGTTATGTAGTGTACCAGGTAGATATAAAAATTATGTATGAATACCTACTGGTTGTAATTAGAAAGTAATAAAATAAATAATCATTCGTAATAAAACATAAAAAAAACCAATTTAGTTTAGCTTTTAAATTATCCAAATATTTCCCCATCGTATTTATGCAGCCTAATTGTCATAAATATGTAAGCATTAATGAAAGCTTCGAAATAGTATAGCCAGGCTAACCGTCGTTAGAAATTAATGATAGTTAAAGGGCTGTGACGAATTTCAATTATACGCAACAGAAAAGAATATTAACTTATAAAGGGAATTCTCAATTACACAGTTATGTTGTTAAATACCTAGTCAGCACGTGCGACTCCATAGTAACCGTCGATTCGTTAAACAAATATTTTTTATTCGACCATTCACAAATAACCGCCATTGGCAACCGTTAGCACCTGCTCGCCAACATCCTGATAAAACTGATATACCATATAATACCTTAGAAAACTGACAACAACAGTTATATTATTAATTATACCAAAAATACTTTTAAAAAAACCCGACTGTCGAGTCGGAAACTTGTAGTTTTCTTACAGTTACACCGATGTGTAAGACGTAACCTGAATTGAGATAAGACCGTTCGGAGCTGAGCAGACAGGCTTGCCTCAAGCAATAACCTAACAGATTATAATATTTGTGTATGTAATCTTCGAATTCCTATCCGGAGATAGCGTACTGGTTTTAAGGAATGAAGTTTAAGACTTACCTTCCGTTCGGCGCTGAGGGTGAGTGCACCAGTTTAACAGCGAAGAGGAACTGTATAGCACACACAAGCAGACAGCAGAGATTCAATGAAAGCGTCAACGCACACAACGCTAAAGTCACTTCGTACACCACTGCAAACTCCTCGGGCGCACTGGTCGCAGGCGCCGAGATCTTCAGCAGAAACAGCAACGCTAGCAACGCCAGCAGCAAACTAACGAGACATAGCAGCGCTAAGGAAGTCAGAGCTTCCTCAGTGGCCGCTCTAGAACTCCGACTCCTGATTACATGTTGGCGAGGCTGATGATGAATCCCTGAAGCGTTCCCATTAGCGATCTTGGGGGGTGATACCACCGGTATCGGTGATACCACAGAGACGGATGCGGCGGGAGGAGGCTGCGCGCCAGGGCTGACGCTCGCTGAGGTCCCGCCGACCGAATGCTTTGATGAGTCGAGGGTTGACACGTTGAGTGGCAGATGGTGGTGCGGCCGCCGCGGCATGTTCTGGTAGCGGTGGTCGGCATCGTTCCCCGCCGGCGGCCGCTGCGCATGTTTCAACATGGCGCTGTTAACACGCCGAGACTCGCCATCCCGCCGACTGGTTCGGCATTCGGGCCGGTTTTGTGGCACGTTCGTTACGAAGGCGGCCGCACGGGCGACGTACGCGGGGCGACTGAGCGGCACAAACTGTACAGACGTACCTGCGCTGGCGCGTATGTATGTCAATCAAACCGGTGCAGGGCTGACTGCACCATCACTACCTGACATACCACCTAACTAACGCACCCTCACAATAGAATAATGGCACTCGCACAACAATTGCTGTGGATAAACAAACCGCTCATCGATCTAACAATATGTTTGAAAAACAACTCTGTCACATATTTTATTGGTGTGTAATGTTTGCTTATGTTCGCACTTGGTCAACAACAAACGTATAATGTAAAAGCCTTAATATTTGTTGTTGTATTCGAGAATCTTGACTTAACATTGTGCGAATATTAATCTTCAGAAATGAAATACAGATTGCCTAGATCAGGCAAATGACTAATTTGAAATGTTGATCTTACTTAATAATGAGTTTAACAATTGTAACTTCATAGTAAAAAATGATGAATACTTACTTCTAATAGTATAAGTATTTAAGAATTAATATTTTGCTTATTTTAAGTTAAGTCTACTCTTAAAAATTACACCCAAACCAACATTCAATACTGTTTTTATTCCATCCTCCGGACTAATAAAAAAAAAACATCAAGAATTTGTTGTAAACAGCAGTGCTTCCCGCGAATCGAACCCAAGACCACGTGGTCACCCGGGATCAAGAGCTCGGCAGTCACTTACGCTAACTGCTACAACACGAGGCAGTCATCTTATCTTCTTAATGAATGTATCTCTCAATTTTCGGCAATGGCATTCCGACGGTGACAATACCTTACACATCACCAACAGTATCTTGAAGTACTGGAGTCCTTGAGTGATAGTAATCGATTACCAACACGAGAGCCCTCTATTCTTTTTACACCATTAAAAAAACAAATCGATAGAATTATATAATTAATTACAAAAACACTCGGGCTCTCAGGCAGCCCTTTATCCCTTCGTACGACTAGGAAGACATTAGCATCGTCACAAAAAGATGTTCACTCTAGGCACCCAACACGGGCATCAGGTGTACAGTTATGGAACGCATGTATCTTCAGACCTTGCCAGGGAGAAAGCAAGACTAAAGACAGATGTTACAAACAACTTTGGAAAGCCGGCAAAAAATAAAAAAACTCGACTGCGTCAATATCTTTCATCTTTATAAATTCAGTTATTATTAAATAAAACATATAATTTATATATCATCAATAGCCCATAATGTCCCATTGCTGGGCTCGGGTGGAGACCGTGGCCTTAACCCTCTCCTGAGAATCCTCTCCAACCGTTAATGCCATCAGGAGGCTGTTAATTTTGTATATATGTTCGTAATCACCATTAAAAATTCTTTAATTTGATACCACACTCGATGTAATTTGAAAACATTTTTTTCGAGATTACTTTTTAGGTCTAAAAATTCTTAATTTTGATTTTTTTTTTCAATTTTAGTGTCCCCAGTGCCATTCTCACGACTAAGACGATTAATTGACACCACTCACATAAAAATACGACAAGCCATTTAGGCTCTATCAAGGGCGTACCAAAGAAATATACATACATACATACATATATACATTCGAAAAACATAACCCTCCTTCTTTCGCACCGAGTAAAAATAGATTGTTTCCGAAGTTAAATATTTTACAGTCTCTAAATTAACTTAGATTAAAATTACTATTTATTAAATGTTCTTTCTAAAATTATGTAATCAATTACATATGGGTCCAATTAACATTATATGAAACACAAGAGTTAATTTTACTTCCGATATATAATGGTATGTTATAAAATCAACCACTTAAAGTATGTAAATTATTTTAACTGCCTTGGTATCGCAGTGTCTGCTGTGATTGAGGTTCGGGTCCCGAATCGGACTAAATGTTTGTATGATTTTGCAAATATTTTTTTTTAGGATGGGTGTTTTCTATGTATAATATGTAGGTATCTATTTACAACTATATATATATATACCTAGTACCCATAATATAAGCTCTGCTTAGTTAGGCACTAAATGGCGTTGTGAGCTAGATGCTGGAAAGATTTATTATTTTAATACAAAAGAAAAGTTTGACGACATGTTTTGCAATTTATTTCATAAATAGCTGACCATCGCAACTTCGTCTGTCTTAATTTTGTTTACGTATAATCAATTTTTAAATACATGAAACTTAAGTTACTTCGTATAAAATCAGCTATACCAGTAAAAGTGCCGTCAACATCGGTGCGGCCATCAGAGAGTCAGTACCTAGTTTACAATAAGACTACACTTTACATCACTTCCACATTCATAGTTCTCAAGACGCTTGCCTTCGTTTGCGAAACCTGTCGGCAAAACCTCATTATTTCTTAACATTTATTTACTAACAACAACAAAAAAACATTAAATTCTTAACAAAATAGTTTACCTGAGTTACAAGAATTGACGGGTGGTTCCAGAACAGTTATTTAGAAGTTTACAACTGACGGTCAAGTACGCATTACAATGCGACTTAACTTTTATTTGTGCAATGATTTAAACTAAAGAACAGCTTCTTTTAAGATGTTGAATTGTTGTTTTGAGGATTTTTACAGTCCTTGATAAATATTTTTAAATAGATAGAGTTGCCAGAACGTAAGTGTTCAATAAGAACCATTAGCATAATTTGTAGACCCAATTTATGTAATTATACTCTGTTAAGGCCACGAGGAAAATAGTTTTCTTGCTCAACAATATTGTGTGTAAGAGTACACGGCTGCCTGTAAAAGATTGCCTCCGGGTGCGATAATTTTTCCTAGTTAAGTTAACCTTGTGCCTAAAGACGAAAGTCTTCAATACGTGCGTCCTACCCGTAATGACATACGGAACCGAAACGTGGACACTTACGGTTCGACTGGTCCATAAGTTCAAAGTCGCTCAGCGTGCTATGGAGAGGGCTATGCTCGGCGTTTCTCTAAGGGATCGCATCAGAAACGAGGTGATCCGACAAAGAACCAGGGTCATCGACGTAGCCCACAGAATTATCAAGCTGAAGTGGCAGTGGGCTGGCCACATTTGCCGAAGAACCGATAACCGTTGGGGTAAACGAGTTCTTGAGTGGAGAGCGCGTCTCGGCAAACGTAGTGTAGGACGTCCACAGGCCAGGTGGAGCGATGATTTGCGCAAGACGACTGGCAGGAGCTGGATGCGAGAAGCCATAGATGGAACTAAAGTGTAAAGTTTCGAAAGTGCCTGAAAAGGAAAGGATATCTACAACTTAAAACCCTTAAGACCCTTAATACCATTGCCGCCCTTCAAATTACCACCATCTCCTGAGATCAGAAAAGGCATTCATTTTCTGTGAATTTCAAATATAACTATGCTTTCTAAATCTCTGTTTTGGAAGGGTTTCACAACATAATTAAAAGGTATATTAAACTAACGTAAATCGTAAGGATTTATTTAAATTACTAAGTAATGAGCTGTAATAGTTACTTGAATAAATTATTTATTTATTACTAAATGTCCTAAATGATGACCGCAACTTATATATTCTTCTAGTAGAGTAGAGTTAGAATATCTAAATGCCAAACTTCATTAAAATTAGTAAGGCATAAAAGACAGACAGATTTTTTTTTAATTCACAATACTGGGTATGGATACTATGAATTTCGTACCATCAAATTCGTTATGGCTCCCTTCTATAAAATTAATATTGGTGCAATTTGTTGTAACATCTTTCTCGCGTCAAGCTCTACAGGAAATCAGCCGGTGATGGAGGATTTTATGATAATAGCTTGAATTTGATGTCAATGACCCTGATGTAAAATGGACGCATTTAGCGAAACACCTCTTAGCCGACCGTGGGCGGTTTGGTATGTCGACAATAGTGAGGAAGGAAGCATATTAAATATTTAAGCTATTAGTATAAATATTGCAAATGTGTTTAAAGGATATATGTTCCTCTACTTTTGATGATTTGTATTGAAGTTTTCATTATCATCATCTGCAGTGCAAAATGCAATTGTTTTCAGACAGGTATAAGCCTGGAGGTGAATTAGATTAAGAAAAACAAAGAAATACTCCTTTGTTTGAATATATATTAATACAAAGTTTGATTTCAAAGTGACTAATTTAAGAAGTTTAGATTGTTTTTTAAAATTTATTTACATAGTTTTTTTATGGAATAGGGGGCAAACGAGTAGAAGTATTGCCTGATGGTAAACGAAATCCTTTTTTTTTACGTGTGGAAACCCCCTCGGGCCTTCACCCACCGGGGTTTGCAGCGGGGCGGTGTGCCTGAATCGAACCGACTAAAATCACACGGTATGCCACTCTGCGCCTGAGACGGGAGGAATCCGGGAACCGCTTTCTTACGCCATCCGGACCCCTCCCAGCGCCTGCCCGCACTGAAGGAGGCACCGTCTTCTGATGTTAATTCTCTCTCTCAAATTAGGCGACGTACGGCACACGCGTAACGTCGCCCCCTCGCGGCTGGCCTGTGAAACGGATGGAGGGGAAAACCCCTCCCGCCCATCCGCGGCCACACTCAGGGCGGCATGAGGCGCTGATTGGCTGAGGCCGCCCGGTTCGCCGGCGACGGATCGGGTCCGAGTGGAGGTCGTCCTCCCGGGCCTTCTCCGCCGCCTCCTTCTGCGAGATGACTTTCTCGCAGAAGGTCGCGACCGCAGTAAAACTGCTCTCGCCACCGACCATGGAGCGTACGACGGCCGGTAGCGAGAGATCTCCTCCGATGACTGCGGCGCCCAAGCGGGGCATACCGCCAGCGTGTGCTGGGCCGAGCCCTCACTGCAGTCGCAGTGGTGGCATGCGGGACTCAATTTCCTCCGCGCGACCCAAACCCTGAAAGCAAACATACATTTGAAACTAACAAAAACGTGTTAAAACAGCTACGATTACGAAAAGACAATTTGAAAAAGAAATTTCTTAGTTTGTGTATGAGACTATTTGACATAGATCTACCTACACTAACACACATGAGCTTCTTTACGTGTAGTGCGGGGTGTGCAGTAAGGGCACAGCAATATTAGGCGCCTATGGCCTTAACTCTCTCCTGAGAGGAGACCCGAGCCCAGCAGTGGGACATTATGGGTTGTTAATTGATTGATTGAGTATTAGGGGCACTGGTAGCAGCACTTTTAATGAACGCTGCGCTTCCTAAAGGGCGCTAGAGTAGTGATTGTACACGGGCGCTTCACGGCCTAGACGTGCTTCTGTTAATACAAAATTCAGAAAAATATCGATCACAGAACAGTACACTATTATATGACGTTGATTGTCATCTTGATACTTGTAAACAGATATTTTTTGTTGTATTTGTAATGCAAAAGCAAATGTTTCTAACTAAATCATTTAACCATAATATGTGTAAACTCTCTAAGGCTAAATTCAAACGGGCATCACTTTTACAGTACTTTAGAAATTAACCTAAGCTAATAAAAACAGAGATGCAAATCGTACACCGCTGTCCCGTGTTATGTAATAATTTTGTAAAGTATGCGCATTCTAGAATTATTTAACTCACTTGTATTTATTCACCACCAATATTTAATCCATTTAAATCCTGACCGTTTTCGCCCCAGCCTAATAAAAATAAATAACCTTTGATTTAATAATAGACTAAGTGAGTTTCATTCTAGAATATGTCTTAACAAGTTCCATCTAATACCGAGGGTATAAATTATGCACATATCATAGGTGCGTTTTGCAGCTTAATCTGAGCTGACCCTAAGACAATAAATAAACTGCATACCCCTGATGCCACGTGCCCACCTGTCGCGCAGGTGTACTCATATCGAGTTCCATAAAAACTCCTAGCGCCTGCCATCAGGGCGGCGTGTGTCGGGATGACCAAACTAGTTTCTTAATCATTTTCTTTGTCTCACTGCTTAATGGAATGTGAAATTAATCGAATGACAGTGAAGCCGCTTCAGACGCCTGCAAGCACTTTTTGTGCTACAACTCTTCAAACTACTATCGCTAATATCTGTAAATAATATATGTGTATATATGATATTTTTTGACGTGAAAACTGCTTCATACACGTTGAGCGCTTTTTTGGTTAATAAAATTCTGGAACTTGCGTCATCGTCACCAATCGCTTTCCATAAGCTTCGTGCTTCCATTTATAAGTTTTGTTTTGTTACACTTTATATAACTTTCAATATTGTTTTTATGATTTAGGGAGTTGAAAAAATAATTAAATTCTTTTTAAGCCGTGGGAGAGACACGCGAAAAATAGTTGCTGACCCATAGCTCACAGTATTCCAAAACCGCAGCCTACAATGAAAGATGTAACGGTATTATTTGCGTTTACCTGCCGTCGCCTGAAACCACAGGACCTCATATTCGGTTACTAGAACATTTCCAACACATATTACCTTGACCACTCTTTGGAACATGGCTTTTTATTTTTCTCTATAATACTTTTTTTACAAAAAAACAGTAGCTTAAAACCTACCAAAAGATTCTACTCATGGTTTATGTAGAATCTATTTGTGTCTATCATGTTAAATAGAGTTCTTTTAGCAGCTTACATATAAAAAATGTTTTATGGATGGACAATGTTTTCATCAGTTGAAAGAGCGCATTTAATTTATGGATTAGGGCGCAAACGAGCAGATGTATCGCCTGATGGCAAGCGATTACCGCCTGGATTGGATTATAGCCTATATGAAACCCGCAACACCAGAGGCGTTACAAGTGTGTTGCCAGCCTTTGGGGCAGGAGGAGGGGGATGGGAGAGGGGTTAGGGTATTGGCCTCCGGTATCCTCACTCACTCGGCGAAGCACTGTTTCACACCGGTTTGCTGTGAGGAAATGAGGATGTTAATATTTTTTTTTTACATCTATATAGTCACAAACTAAGCGGAGCTTGTATTATGGGTACTAGCTAGACAACTGATATGAATACATATATACATTTTTTTTGTGAATACATACATATTATACATAGAAAACACCCAAACTCTGAAACAAATATTTGCAGATCTTACAAACACTTGGTCCGACCCAGGATTCGAACCCGAGACCTCATGGACAGCAGTCGCATAAGCTTACACTGCGCCACCGAGGCAGTTAATATTAAATTATTAGTGTTCATTTGATAGACAATGTTCACAACTATCTAGGTTAGAGGACGCATTAAAAAACTGTATTAAATACAATATTTTTGTTAAAATATACGATATTTCATCAAGTCGGTCAGGTAATCCCTCCCTCCTCCGAGAATTCTGAGGGAGGCAATCAAAGAGTGGCAACAAGCTCATCTCTTAAGATGCGGCTGTAAACTGTACTGTATCATTGTAAGTCTTTACAGACATGTATACAAGTCGGACTTAACAGCGAGAAGGCACCAAAATTTCCAAAAACTCTGTAGAGAAACGCTGAAAGATACCACAGAGGTGTTTTTTTTTTTAACAAAGGGAAATACGAGACCCTTTTATTAAGACTCCACTGTCCGTCCGTCTGCCACCAGGCTGTATCTCATGAACCGTATTAGTTAGACAGTTGAAACATACATATTTATTTTGCCGCTATAACAAAAACGAAATAAAATTAATATTTATGGGGGCTCCCATATAACAAGCATGATTTTATTGATGTTTTTATACAGAATGGTACGGAACCATCGGTGCACGAGTCCGACTCGCATTATGCCGGTTTTTTAAGTCCCTGAACTGCCCATCAACATGTAAGGACTAACCACTAGTTCATCAAATAATTATGAATTTAACTTTTCAATAGTGTCCACTCAAGTCGTTTATCAAACTCAAGTAACGAGCCATTACGTTGTGTAATTTAAGTACGTATATGGCTTAATATTCAATATTACTGAGAGCCATTATATTGTTTGATAAAACACGATGTTCGTTACATAAGGTGCCGCGAGCAACGGCCGCGCGTCAACGCAAAAACTTGCATCTTTAGTGGAGTAACCATGGTTCGAGATATATCGAAGACACAGTTGCGATATACACATTTCTATCACATCCCTCAACATCATTTGATAGTTCACTGATTATATTTATTTCTAATATAATACACTATATACAATAGAGAAAGGCCTATGTCATGAATAATATATAATACACGAAGCTTACAAAGGAATTTTTGATCTACAATACCAGACTGAGCGGATTGAAAATTGGCATTAAGTTTTTGTTAAGTTTTCGTTTCTTTTGCAGTGTACCTGTCCGGTATAGTTTTCTCCGTTAGTAGGTGGTTACGAGACCCGATTGGTGATACACCATATTTGAAATCTGTTGAATCAAAAAATAACAAGTTGATTAAACACGCATAAGCACATTATCACCTATGTGGTACTTCCGGTCTGACGCGATCTTCGATTTTTGAAGGCCGGCAACCCACTTGTAACAGTAACTTGTGAGTTACAGATTGACGGTAGTAGCTTGACTACTACAAAGGGGCTAGTGTAAATTTATTTCATATTCATTCTCTCTCAGCGGTGAGAATGTTCGATTCGGCATTGTAATTGGTGAACATTTCAATTCGGGCCAATCGTAACGTCTATTACCGTCATTGTGACGATCGCATTGATTTCAACTTTTAGGATTGCACCTTTGTAAACTGGAGAAGCGTATTCACAATGTCTAGTTATTTTGGCCAGTGTTTTCATTTTCAAAAATATAACAATTTAAATATTATTAAAATAATTTCCAGCTTTAAGCTTCCTGGCACAACCTTAGTTCTTAGACTAACTAAGACTAAAATATTTTTTCAATTAGAATCAGTACTTACTGAGCTCACTAATCTCAGCAATTGCTTGTTCCTATTCATCCAATGTTCATCCAAACAAACAAATTCTTTAGTTCTATAAGTAACAATTCAAAAATAATCTTTCTAATACCTTTAAACGAGGAAACACGATTTTATTAAAATTAGTATGCAGGGGGTTTCAGGGTCGATAAATCGATCTAGCTAGGATTAATTTTTAAATAAAAAAACACAACAAACAACAACCCATAATGTCCCACTGCTGGGCTCGGGTCTCCTCTCAGGAGAGGGTTAAGGCCATACGTCCCCACGCTGGCCAAGTGCGGGTTGGGGAATTTTTAAATAATTTACCAAAAATAAAATACCGAGCAAATCTCGATCATCCAGGTACTAAGATTTATCCTTGTTTCTACATATATCATGGGATCTCTACTGCAGCACAGTAAGTCCACTGCGTGAGACATAGGGATGGTCCTTGTCTAAGAATGCGACTGATCCTGTTTCTCCACCGCTTGATAGAACCACGAACCACACTTACCATACACAACTTATCTATACTTCACGCTATATTACACAATCTTAATACATACTTACATAAGTAGCATGAATATATTTTTAAGTTTCATTAAATATGTATCGATTTTTATTGGTCTTGAAGCTTCAGGAAGGAAAACTAACTTGAATAGATGTGCCGGCCGTGAAAGGTATAACAAGGAATCTATTATTTTATAACCTCATACATTTCACACGCGGCTGTCTCATTGCAATATTTGCCTGTGGTATGGTATCCAGATTCTTTTTAATAATAAATCCATAAAAAAAATATTTTCGGAGACTGAACATACAACGCCATCTAGTCCCAAACTCAGCAGAGCTTGTATTATGTACACAAACCAACTGATTTATAAAAAAAACAAGATGCAAAATAAAATATATTTTGGATTGGTGATTTTAGTATTGGGGATTTCAGGCTTTTCTATGTTTAATAATAAACAAACTCCAAATCCGATTTATTTTTACAGATAATTCAAAATTGAGGTGCAGTCCACCTCATGCACAGCAGTTACGTACGCTACCACTTCGCCAACGAGGCAATTTAACAGTGTTGATGAACATACATAAATATTTGTACACGATCATATTATTATAGTGTGACGATTACCGATGATATTCATATTAGTGTGTCCAGAGTAATATTAGTGCACATCACACAAATATTTGTCTAGGCAGGGAATCGAAACCACTACTTCCAGTTTAATAGGCAGGACCACTAACCACTAGACTCTAGACTAACTGCTTCATTAAATGAATAAATAAAAAAATAAATATTTCATATACCTTACACACAAACCATCTAGTGTCCTGCTAAGCAAAGCTTGTGTTATGGGTACTAGACAACTGATAACTATATATATGTTTATAACAAAATACATATATACTTTTTTTTATAAATACATAGAAAACACCTAAACTCCGAAACAAATGTTTGTAGATCATACAAACATTTGGTCCGACCCGGGATCTCAAACACAGCTGACGCATACGCTACCAATGCGCCACAGAGGCTGTCAAATCAGCTATGAAAGCATAAAAAAAGTGAAAATCTGTAATTTTCTTTTACATAATAAGAGAAAAACTGCATGTCGTAGCACAACAGCATAGGATACCTCAGTTTTAAACAAGTAATAAGTTATTTAAAAAAATAAATAAAACCCGACTGTGTCAGTATAATGTACAAAACATATAAGTTATATAGTTTCCTATGTGTGGATTTGAATCCAAAACACTAAGCGCAGTAGAAAACCACCTAAATCACTAGACCAACCTCCAATCCTCCTTTTCGTCGTCTTTTTACCCGACTGCGAAAGAAGGAGGATTACATTTTTCGAGTATGTATGTATATTAATTTGGCACGACAAGCCGTTTAGGCGCCCTAGAGCCTAAACGGCTTCTCGTATTTTTATTGTTAGTGGTGTCAATAAATTCGTCTTAGTCATAAGAGTGACACTGGGCACATCAAAATTATAAAAAAGAAACAAAATTAAAGATTTTTGGAGCCAAAAAGTAATCTCAAAAATAGTTTTCAAAATACATCGAGTGTGGTATCAAAACAAATATTTTTTAACGGTGATTACGAATATACATATATATAACTTATATGTATTATATATGATATTAACGCCGTTAGATTTTTGATAATTCATTACTTGTTAGTAGCCCGTAACAGAAGTCTTTGTCCAGCCGTGGACAGTTTCAAACTGATACTGAGCTGATAATAAAGATGTACCGTATATCTGTTACATCATCAATACGAGAAAAACACGTGAATTAAACCGGTTTCCTTAATTAACATGCTGATAGGTATCTGTCCTTCGCTCTGCCATTATACAATTGTAATTACTATAATACTGTGGAGGCACGGGTCACATGTCCCTCCAACACAAAGAGAGAAACTTCCGACCAGGTGAGGTAATCATGCCTGGTGGGCCACTGCGCAATGGTTGTTATTTTGGAAGTTGTATGTGTAGTTGGGATGTAGTTGTAATCGGCACGAGAAATTCTATTGCGCGATTAAGGATTGGAAGTGTTGTGTACTCCGTGTAGTAACGTCACTCCGTAATTCGGTGTATCTTCGGTAGATGACGCTGTAATATACTGCTGCTGTATGTGGAAGTCGCCACAATAATTTACGGTCGACGTATCTTGGCGACTCTGAACAAAGGCTCTGAGAAATTTAGTGCATGTTAGAGTTTTGTTTGATCAATAGGAATTCAAATCAATTCAAGTTAAGTGATCATGCATAGAGAAAAGTTTTATTTCCAGCATACCCAGCAGAAGACTATTAAAGTTGGTTGATAAATGACCTTAAATAATTTTCATTTTTTTTAAAGACAGTTCCCTTTCTGGTAATATTCTTGTGACTGGGAACTTTACTAACACAGAAAACGGATGCAAAGAACACCGAGACTCAGGACAACTATTTGTAGATCTCGCAAAGTGTTATTCCATGAGGTGTTTTAACCCACAACAACAGATCTGTAGAAAGCGGCAGGGTGACCGTTGAAACCACTACACTTTACACCATTCGTGCAACTAATAAGTATTTACTTATGTAGGTAAATAATTTTTATTTTATGTGTATTTCTGGTACAAAAAACCCTATGACATTTTACTAAAGTACCAAGATGTCTACACCTAAAATGGGGCTTACTATGTAATAATAATGTATGAATAAACTATTGTTCATTGCCCTTTATCGAATTCATTATTATTTTATAACATTGTGTTAATCTATCTTCATATAGTAGGTACATGCCACTAATATATAAATGAACCTCATTCATATTATTCACACAGAATTAATATACAATTCATAATATATATACAACTAGTTTATTTGACCTAACTAGCTTTGAAAGGGACCACGCCAGCGCGGATGTCGGTTATCGCGGTATTAAGTAGTCTATGTTCTTCCTCAAATATCAAAGTATCACCGTCACAAATTTCATTGAAATCTGTGCAGTAATTTAGCCGTGAAAGTGTAACAGACAGAGTTACTTTCGAATTTATATATCGACCCCGGCTGACACGGACTAAAGTATTTGAAATTCTAGGAACTCCTCTACTTTGATATGCAAGTATTCCACATATATCCCTATCTGTTAAATCATTATATCTACTACTGAAATTGAACATTAAAATCCGTTGAGTAGTTTATAAGATCTGTGGGAACAGATTTTATTTTACAACACAGCAATATGTATATAAAAAAAGGTTAATTAAGGTTGCCTGGAAGAGATTGCTTTAGGCAATAAGGCCGCCCTTTGTACACTCCGTTTCACATTTTATGTACTCTCTTCTAACTGTAATATTAAAGTGTGCCAATAAAGAGTTTTCTATCTATCTATATATATATAAAGAAGATTTAAGTATCTATATTGACACACTGCACATCGTAAAGATATCATTTGTAAGCACGTATTCACCTTGTCCAAAGCACACGGTCAAACACATAAAATTAACTAAAATAAAACGCCAAATGTAGAAAGTTGCTCGACCATGAAAAAATGGCGGGCGTTGCGTTCAAAAGTCAACCATTTTCATACGATACTCTGTCCAATTAAGTGTCAAAAATTGAATAAGTACAGTATATTAGTACAGTGGAACATTCTGATAAACGTAAAGAATAACAAGTTTGTGTTATCACAATTTATATGATCGCCTTCTTACGCAATCGCGTCACGTTTACGAATGAACAAACAGATGAATTAATAGTTAGTTAATGACACACTGTGTTAGTGAGTGAGTTCCTTTTGTGTGAGTTAAACACAACATTCAAGCTGTCGTAAGTAATATTTGTTATATTTTAATGTATTTTGTTGACTATTTTATATCAAAATAAAAGTTACGAAATACTATTATCATTTAGATGATGTCTCACATGACATGTGGTCTCAAATTGATATAAAATAAGTCAATGGACGTCTACACAATACATAGTAAACATTGTGTATTTCTATCTGTCCTGTTTTAATTACTTTTGTAAATTGAATTGTTACTTATTACTTAGCATACAATAGTGTTTTAAAGATTCATGTATTTATTTATTAATTTGGGTGGGTGGATTTGAATGTTACTCAACTAATATAATTTTAAAATTTATGTAAGATACGGTACAACACCTTTTATGCATGCAAAGTTTGTAATTATGTATGAACTAGCTATTGTTCGCGTGTATATCGGTTATAAAATACAATCAAATTGAAAATCTCTTCTTTTTGAAGTCGGTTAAGAATGTATGGATTAATATGGATGTGATGTATTACTTTGTATAATACTGTGTAAACATTTTTTTTGTAAATAAAACAATAAAATAAAAATTATTTACGAACCGTTACAAATTTTATGTCTGACAGGCTTATTCATAACTAGCTGTTGTCCACGGCTCCGCCCGCGTAAATGTGAGTTATCGCGGCAAATAGTAGCATATGTGTTATACTTATGTATAAGCTATATTATTGTAAAGTCTCATTAAAATCCATTTTGTAGTTTTTACGTGAAAGACTAACTATAAATTAATTTTAATGAATTGCCATTTAAAGAAAAAAAAAATATATAAAATAATCCTTTAAGTGTTTTAGTTAGTATATTAATTAGCCTGTATTTTTATAGAATTACTATATGACCCATCCAACATCGTCTGCGTCTCTTTTCGATCCTGCCAGGCTCCTATAGATCTAAGCGTGATATCAATTATCTTAGACATGCCAGCACTCACACGAAAGAAAGTCTTTGAAATTCTCGGATTTTCTCTTCTCCCTTACCTTTCTCTTGAATTACTCTATCTAATGGTGAAAATTGCATTAAAATCCGTTGAGTAGTTTAAGAGATCGAAACAAACAAACAGCAGAAGTGACTTCATTTTATATTATGTGATGATGATTTGTCTATAAGGCACACTGCTTTAAAAACATCACTGTCATCAACACAGATTGAATAACATCTATAATACATTAATACATGTGTGCCTTGTCCACTTGGACTGCATAAATGGTTTAGTGGTTTAAGCGATCATCGCTACCCACTGCGCTTAGTCTTGTAGGTACGATCCCTACATAATGACAACAAACTGTATAACCTACAAATTGTCGTTCTGTGCCTGGTGTTTTACGCGTCCGTTTTATGTTTGTTTGTAAAGTACCCAGCGATACTAAATATATTCCTAGTGTGGAAGATGGCTTTTTAAAAATATAAAGGGTGGAAGTAAGACTCTCAAATACACGCAAGCGAGCTATTTAGTTTGATCAGAGTTATCTACAAAAGACACATGCAATGTCAGATGTTGCCCATTAAATCGTACTCTGGTTTTTCCATTAAAAAAATACCAATTTAAATATGTATTGCCATTATTTAATCTCTATTGAAATCGATCTAATGAATCTAATACTTTTGACACTTAATATGCAAATGAGGATTTTTACATCTACTGTCGTGGCCTTGACTTTTAAATGCTGTATCCCTCCGTCTAATTGATACTGTTGCACTTTTAATAGCAATTTAATTACACACACAGGGGCAGACAGAATTAGACCAGACAAGTGTTGGCCTTGGAAGTCACCGCCTTAGAGCCGTAGAAATACACAATCGAACCAATCGGTTTGGGTCTTCCTTCCTGTGCCGAGCCATTAAAAACTGGAACTCACTACCAGCGCATGTGTTTCCCTCCCACTATGAAACCGGGTCCTTTAAGCGGGGTGTGAAAAAGCATCTTACTAAGCCGCCATAGTGTGGGACGCCATACTGTATACATACATTGTCTGCTTTCGCAGTGTGTATGGTGGCCCCCACTGTTGGATTCTGCTTGAGCTTACCATCAGGCTCAGTAGAGTCAGCAGTAGAGTCACTTTGGCGAGTTATTCATACAAATAAGACCAAACTTATGTGTATTACACCAGCTATGTGGAGTAGTTACATGTCACGCAGTCATCCATTATAGTTCTAAATTCCGGGGCCACAATTATTATTATTATTTAATATCAAAAACATGCATTAAATTTATATGAAGTTAATCACATATCTAATAGGGTAGTTGACTATATCTTAAATAAATACCGATGTCTCCTTCATTAAAACGAATATTACAAAACATCTAGGAAAATATAAATAATTACAGCTTTTAATTTCCATTTCAAATTTTTATCAAATAAACATTGAAATATATTGCTCAATTGAGTAGCCTATACCAGTGATGTCACAAGTTAGTTCTTAGTACATTTTCCATACAAAGCTATCGTTTTAACAGATGATAAAAAGTAACTGATTTGACTAAGGTGTCAAATAGCCTTTTCCTATAAAGTGAATAAGCACACATTGAACTTGTAAGTTTTCAAGTGAAACAAACGCGAACGAGTAACGCCTTCACATAATATGAAAACACATTTTAAAAGCACTTCTTCAAACACATTTGTATTGTTTACAGGCGAATAATGGATGTTATTGTAATAGGCTGCGGCGCGGCCGGAGTAGCCGCTATGCGGAAACTCCATGACGCTGGTCTCCAAGTCCTAGGGTTAGAAGCTGCCGATCGAATTGGAGGAAGAGTTTGCACTTGTGTGTTTGGTAACAAATTCATCGACATTGGTGCGGCATGGTGAGTTCTTTATTATGATTTTATAACACCATCATCATTTTTTTTTGTATGCCTCTGTGGCACAGCGGCAGCGTATGCGACTGCTGTTTTTGAGGTCTCGGGTTCGATTCCCGAGTCGGATCAAATGTTTGTATGATCTACGAATGTTTCTTTCGGAGTTTGGGTGTTTTCTATGTATGATATGTATGTATTTACAAAAAAAAGTATATATGTATTTATATCAGCTGTTTAGTACCCATCATACAAACTCTGCTTAGTTTGGGACTAGATATAATAATAATAAATATTTGTATGATCTGCAAATGTTTGTTTCGGAGTTTGGGTGTTTTCTATGTATGATATGTATATCAATCAATCAACAACCCATAATGTCCCACTGCTGGGCTCGGGTCTCCTCTCAGGAGAGGGTTAACGCCATACGTCCCCACGCTGGCCAAGTACGGGTTGGGGACTCACAAGAATACGTTGTGGCTACGTAAATCTTGCCGTTGGATGTTTTTAAGCCGCCCGAAGGCCTCCAACTCAGCTTCACGACTGTTATCGTATGATAACAACCGGGACCGACTGCTTAACGTGACCTCCGAATGATAAACCACGGAGACGCACATGGTAACACGCCACCAGCGGTCACCCATCCAGATACTAACCGCGCCGTCGTTGCTTGCCCTCGCTGATTGTTTCTAATCACCGAGTGCAACTGGGCTATGAGCGCCTTATGATATGTATATATGATATGTATGTATTTAGAAAAAACTGTATATATGTAAATATTTATATCAGTTGTCTAGTACCCATAATACAAGCTCTGCTTAGTTTGGGACTTGATGGCGTTGTGTGATAAGTGTCCGAAATATTAATTTATTTTTAGATAGGAAGATTTAGCCTACCGTACCACGATGGCCGTATGAGCTGGTATATTCTCTTTGCAAGTACTGTTGACCTATGTATTTTGCCGCATTTTGCTCTCTTAGTCGGTTGCTATAACACCTAAGAGGGAAATAAGGATCAGTATTCATAATCCGTCTCAACACCATTAAGCAAGGTTATTTAGGTGTATATAAAACTATCCTATTTTTACCCGACTGTGAAAGAAGTAGGGTTATGTTTTTCGTGTGTATGTAAATATGTATATTTCTTTGGCGAGGCCTAGAGTCTAAACGGTTGGTCGTATTTTTATGTGATTAGTGTCAATAGATTCGTCTTAGTCGTGAGAGTGACAATGGGTATATAAAAAAAATTATTTTTGGAGCCAAAAAAGTAATGTCGAAAAAAATGATTTCAAAATACATCGAGTGTGGTATTAAAATGAAGAATTTTTAATGGTGATTACAAATATACATATATATAAATAAGTTATATGTTTTATATATAGTATTGAGGCAGTTGGGTTTTATTTTTTTAATAATTCATCATTGTTAGAGTATGAGCTCTGAAACATAACGGGACGTACTAAAATGTTGAGGATTTTTTTAATATAAATATATGTATGAGTTCAAAGTAATTTTAATCTGTCTGACGGAAAACATGACCAGAATCCAAAAGCTGTGGTCACTATACTCATTGCGAATGTAACAATGCAGCATGGTGACCCACTCTAGGGCGATCTATTAGGAATCTTCTACACCATCGGGCCTCTGGTTTCGCATTCACCAACGAAACACAACAGCACCAATGCTACCATTTTTAAATTGGCTAAATAAATTCACGATTCGTGCTGAAATCCGTGTGACTCTCCTGCTAGCTCTGTTTTTCACAACAAAGTGAAAATATCAAATAGAAATAACAGAAGTGAGTAACTCATTTACCGGCATTGGCTGGCTCGACAGGAGTGATACCATAGCCTCACAGAAAACCGGCCTGCGCTGTATTTCACCAAGAGAGTAAGGATACCGGAGGCCCATAATCCAACCCTTCCCCTCACCCCTCTCCCCATCCCCCAAGGCCGGCAACGCACTTGTTGCGGGTGTCCATGGGCGACGGTAATCGCTTGCCATCAGGCAATACATCTACTCCTTTGCGCACTATTCTATTTTAAAAAAAGCAGATTAGAACGAATAGTTACGATCAAATGAAGGTGAAAGTAAATAAATTCGTATATACATAAAGGTCAAGCAGATAACACGAGATTGTGTACGTCATGTTTAAAGATGATAAGAGCTTACAATAGAGGTGATATTTTAATATGAACCCAAACTACAAAACTTAAGATCTACATTTATTTATCGAACCTATAATTATGTTTGCTATCGATTTGCCTGTTACTGTAGTGATTAAGGATCCTGACTTTGACCCACAAATATTATGTAATGAGTTTTATCATTGTTCTATCTTACTTAAAGATTACCTATAGTACTTATGTATTTAGAAATACATATAATAGTTGGTTCATCATCAACAACCCATAAAGTCCCACTGCTTGGCTCAGTCCTCTTCTCAGGGGAGGGTTTCTATTTTTTTTTTTTATTGTTTTACGGGCAAACGAGCAGACGTATCGCCTGATGGTAAGCGATTACCGCCGCCCATGGACACCCGTAACACCAGAGGTGTCACAAGTGCGTTGCTGGCCTTTGGGGGATGGGGAGGGGAAGGGGGATGGTGAGGGAGATAGGGGGCGTTGGATTGGGGTATAGGCCTCGAGTATCCAGGGACTGACCGCACCGTCGTTGCTTACCCTCGGTGACAGTTTCTAATCACCAACTGCAACTGGGCGCCTTAGGGGCGATAAACGCCTTTTCTTCTGCTGAGAAGCGTTAAGTTTTTGTTATTTATTAATATGCCTCTTACATAGTTCCAAAAATATCATTTCTATCGTCTTATCTTCTTGTATTTCTCAGTTTATTCCATAAGAAGTGTCCTTGTGGTGACGGTCTAAGAATACTCAGTGCCACCACCTATTCAACCGGGTGACGATGGGACTACGACTATGCAAAGAGAAGCAAAACTTGAAATAAAGCCTGTACCAACCAGTACTAAGGAGGCAATCGGCACAGAACAAAAGCACTGCACAGAGAACAAAAACTTGACAGAAACGTAGTATATCAGGCTAAAACCTTATTTCTAGGGAAGTCTGTGTCATGCAATGGACTATTAATGGCTGTAGATGATGATGATTTCATAAACAGCACGATAACACAATGACAATTTAAAAAAACGTGTTCTAAACTCTTGATGATTTCAGGTGCCATGGCGAAAAAGATAACAAAGTATTTGAGCTGGCGAATCCATTAGACCTCCTCGGTAGACCTGATCCAGATAATAAGTTTTATATGCTCTCTGATGGAGAACTAGTAGCAGCAGATAGGGCTGAAGAAATTCTGACGGCGTTGGATGATGAGGTGGAGAAGGCAGACAAATATAACACTCGGACAGTTTCTGAATGCGTGAGACAGGCGTAAGTAATTTCTCTTTTTCTTCTTTTGGTCAAAATGCTCGTCTACTGGGTTCGGGTAATTGTTCGGGTGTTAATTGTGTCCGTTTTGTGTTAGTTTGTAAAGTCCCCCGCAACACATGATGCCTATTCCTAATGCGAGACTTGTTTATTATTTAAAAAAGTAACGAATTATTCTTGCATCATTTCCAAATAAGAAGTATTTTTATTTAGCTTAATCGATAAAGAAATTCACGACAAGTGCAAATAATTAATAGCGAATGTAACATTTATTGGAGGACTCCCAAAATTACAAGATGTTCCCTCGGTATTTAATAAAAGCGAAGTAAGAATTTTGTATTATTTTCCTTTCCTCAAGAAAATGTACAATCTTAAACAGACAATCTTGTTTTTTAGAGAACACACAAACGAAATACTCAAAAGGGATCCAAAATTGTCACGGTCTTTCATTGAATTTTTTGAAAGAAACAATCATTTGGGTGGACAGAAGGATCCCAAAACAGGCAAGTCGTTAAGAGGACTCATGGAATTTTGGACCAGTGAGGGAGAGTTCATGCTCAACTGGAAGGGAAGAGGTTACAAGACCATATTGGACGTCTTACTGGTATGAAAGAAAATGATTTTTTTATGACCATGCACTTCACATACCAATAAAAAGTCTTAAACATTCCACTATTGGATGTAGGCTTCTACTTAGAAATGAGGATTTAGTCTACTCTTCTACACTAGCCTGGTGTAAAGTTTGTTTCAAGTTATTTTTTCTCTGCAGGGCTGTTCTCCTGCTTAGTTTTCTCATTTAGTTAGCTCTTACGACACCTGCGGAATGGATAAAAATAGTGACATTCTATATTCTTAATTAGTCTTCACGCGGACTATTATATTTTGCGATGAGGTTGTGTCATAATAGAACTTACATTTAGATCGAACACTACCTTCGCAGTAATAAAGTTAATGCCAGTTTAATTTGAATATAAACGACCTGCACCTTCTTGACTTAGCATTTACATTTACCATATCCAGCTGCATATATCATATATTTCTATTTTTGTTGCCAATCTTCTGTTGTCTTTCAATTTACTCTCAATGTTCTCATTTGATTTTCCCTGAAGTCAATCGCCGGAAATAGGCTTGGCTACAGTTAAGTAAATACCAACAAAATTGTAGTCTATATATATAGTTCGTTTTTTTACCCGACGTTATGATTCCAACCTCCTATATACACATCAAAATGCCACTCGGTGCAAATTAGGTTCATAACACGATGTTGATGTTTTTTTTTGTAAACTTGAATGACAATAACTGCCTGAAGAGAGCTTCATCTCATTTTCGTGTTTTCAGAATAAAATCCCAGACCCAACCAAAGAGATTCCACTACAGATCCTTCTAAATAAAGAAGTAGAAAACATCAGATGGGGCACGAACCAGCGCGGGTTGGACAACCCGCTAGTGCAGGTTACTTGTAAAGATGGCAGTTTATATGCAGCTAAGAGTGTTATTGTTACGTTGTCTGTTGGGGTTTTAAAAGAAAGGTAAGGGCTTAAAGAATACATATATGTATAAATGTATTTCCTTAGTATTCAGTTACAAAATGTTTCTTGATGAAATGTAATAAGAACTAATGCTTCTTGAAATGAAAGAAATACAATAATAAGGAGTGGACTAAAAACACTATTGATGATGACGATTAGCATTCAGGTTGATACTAAAGTGGGTTTTGTAGAGTGTTCTTGATTTTATAAAATAATGGTATGCATCATCCTTAAAAATGTTTTTAAAAACACTTAAAATCGAATCTGACATTGGATTTGCTATATAAATAGATTTTACCAATCCAAAAATCAGGAATATGAATCACTAAGCAAAAAACAGGAAGAAATATTTACTATCATATTGTTAAAAATAGTTTGTTTTGATTCTCAAAAACAACTACGTAATATTTGCTACGGAATGGGGAGCAAACAAGCTGACGCCTGATGGTAGGCGATACTATACAGTACAATACTAGAGGCGTCACAATTGTGTTGCCGACTTCTTTGGGGAGGCAGAGGTTAGGGTATGGGCCTCCGGTACCTCAATCACTCGGTGAAACAATCAAAGCATATTCTTATTTGTAAATACGATCGTATATCGATTTTCAATAAAGTTTAATTTACTACAGATATGCCAATCTTTTCAATCCACCATTACCGAAAGAAAAAGTGAATACAATACAAAACCTAGAAATGTGTATTTTGGACAAAATATACATTGAATTTGAAAACCCCTGGTGGCCTAAGTCGCCGGCAAACTTCACATTACTGTGGCGAGATGACGATAAGGTCAAATTTTCAACAGGAGACAAATGGGTTACAGAAATATATGGCTTGATATCAGTTGATTATCATCCTAATGTGTTATTAGCTTGGATATATGGCAATGGTGCTGAGCTCATGGAGAGAGTAAACGAAGAAGAAGTAAAAGCAGGCGTTCAGAAGTTAATCGATACGATTCTGAAAAAGCAGTTCGATGTAACCCCGATTAAGAGGATTTTGAGGTAAGATATAAGGTGACCTTAAAAAAATATAGAAAAGGAATTTTATTCCCATCGGCTGGTATCGGCTGGTAAATGATCATTGATATATCATGAAAATCACAAAACTTTAGGGCCTGTTGTGAGATCTTCTTCTGCAAGAAATGCGGAAATATTCTCTGTTCGCCAATATGACAATTTACCATTTCAATAGCGATTAAAGTGAATAAGTAAATACTTACGACAAAATATACCCAGCGCCATCCATCGGAGGTAAGCCGAAGTACGTAGGAAATAATCCTGCAACGTTTATTGGTAGTACTGATGAATTAATTCCTAACAATATTATTTTTAATCTATCTTTGTCCCGCTAAATGACTCTACTCTGCCTGACGGAAAGCATAAGCACATTCCAAGAGTGAGGGTCACCATACTCTTTGTAAATACAGACAATGCAACAATGCAGCATCATTGGACCTCCGGTCTCGCACTTACCAATGAAACACGACAGCACAAACGCTGTCGTTTTACGTTGATTTTCTATGCGAGGGTAGTACCGAAATCAGCGTGCATAGCTATCTAGAACATTTCGGCAGTGTTAAAACCACAGAACAAAGGCATATACTTACCTTGACTCTTTTCCGTGGTTAAAACTAAAAATAAACGTACATAGATATTTATATATTAACTAGCATAATGTATATGTTCATTACAAGAGATATTTAAAAGATCAATCATACTCCACCTTTTTCTTACAGCCCACTTTTTTCTCTCCCCTTACATTTTTTCTTCTTTATGGAATTGGGGCAAACAAGCAAACGTATCGCCTGTAGTAAGCTATTACTGCCGCCCAATGACAACCGCAAGAAAAGAGGCATCACAAGCGCATTGCCGGTCTTTTGGGGGTGGGGAGGGGAATGGGGGAGGGGTTAGGGGATGGGCCTTCGGTATCCTCACTCACTTGGTGAAACACAGCGCAAGTTCTGTTTCAAATCTCCGATCGTGCCAGCCCATTCGTGCCGAAGCGTGGCTCTTCCTCCCACGTTCTATGCCAATTTATAAAAAAAGATCTTCATCCTATGTCCGGCAGGCGACTGTTAAAAGCTGTTCATGATTATTATGACCTTTTTTTTTTATATATATTTAAGCTGCCAAAATGACTCTGCCCTGCCTGATGGAAAGCATGAGCAGAATCCAAGAGTGGTGGTCACCATCCTCAATGCGATAAAGAACAATGCAGCATGGTAACCCACACTATGGTGGCCTGGGGGGAAGGGGGATAGGGGGCGTTGGATTGGGGTATGGGCCTCCGGTATCCTCACTCACAAGATGAAACACAGCGTAAGCGCTGTTTTACACCGGTTTTCTGTGAGGCCGTAGTATCACTCCGGTCGAGCCGGCCCATGCATGCCGAAGCGTGGCTCTCCCACGGTTTAAAAATCATATCATCAATATCTTCTTATACTTACTCTTAGGTCGCAATGGGCACTAAATCCGTTGGCACGCGGCTCCTACGCTCACAGAACAGCGGCTTTAGAAGAGAACGGCGGTTCTGCCATCACTCTATCAGAGCCTTTGTACCGCAGCAACAGGTTCCCTGTTGTGTGTTTCGCGGGAGAAGCTACGTCTCATCACAGGCACACGGCTGTCCACGGAGCCATCGAATCCGGGTTCAGAGAAGCGGAAAGACTGATTGAGAATTTTCAGAAATAAATATAATAGGTTAAAATAAAGACTATTTTTATAATCAGTGTGTTTTATTTGTATAACGTATCTATGTACCAATTTATCTGTAGTTAATAGCACTCTTTTTTTAATTGTATTAATTTAATCGTCAATAACCCATAATGTCCCACGGCTCTACCCGGTCTCCTCTTAGGAGAGGGTTAAGGCCATACGTCCCTATGCAGGCGGAGTACGGATTGGGGACTGCCAAGATAAAGTAACTCGTAACCTTGCCGTTGGTTGTTTTTAAGCCGCTCAAAGGCCTCTAACTAAGCTTTACGATTGTTATCATAGGATAAGTCATATCATAAGATAATCCTATGATAACAATCGGGACCGACTGCTTAACGATACCTCCGAATCACGGAGACGCTCATGGTATTATGCAACCAGCGGTCACCCATCCAGGAACCGACTGATTCGTTGCTTACCTTCGGTGATCGTTTTGAGTTACCGAGTGCAACTGGGCTATAAGCGCATCAGCTACAATTAAGCTACTTAGAAGGAGCAAATGAAGAAAATGCTTTCAGACTTTAAAATATTTACAAAATTCTCAAAGAAGTATAAAAGGTTATTTGCTGTTAATGAACCTTAATAGGGAATAGACTAATCGATATTAGGAGTTGGATAGACATACTCCTATATCCAAATTGAAAAAATTAAATTCAATGCTTTTTTAAAAAAAAAAATTATGTAGCTCAATTTTAACATACACTGTACATCGTTAACATCTAATCTTTATGCACGTATTCATGTATAAAACACATGGTCATACATATAAAATAATTTAAAACTTGCCAAATGTAGACTTTTACTCGTTACTCGAACAAAAGTTACTCGATAGTAAACCTTACTTTACTCACTTAGGAAATATGCATGTTTTTTTATTTTCTTAATCTGATCACTTACGTCTCAATAATATAGAAAAAGTAAAAATAGGCTTGAAAATAGTCAAACTAATTTTCAAATTGAAATTTAAAGCTCTGACTAAATATGAGCTATTCATACGCCGCCATTTTGCGCGCGCTTTTAACACAGCCAATGACGTTATTGTCATTTCGTGTTTGTTTACTATTCAGTGTTTTAGTTACTTTATACTTATTTACAGATTTTATTGCTATAAAAGCCATGGAAAAAGGTAATTTTACTCACAAAGACTACTAATACAGTTCGAATTTTCGACTCAGTGACCATAGACGTCCCATTTCGTTTCGACCAATAGTGAGTGTTTTATAATTTTGAATGTCCCATCCTAAATTTTCATTTTTAATTTAATATTTTCTGGATTTAAATAATCACTAAATAAAAAAATAAGTATATGTATTAAATAAATTTTATGCACATTCCCTATTGAATTGCAAATAAACAAAGTGTGTGTCGACCAATGTTTTAACGGTAGAACATTCAGACAAAACTGAAGAATAACAAATTTTTATTATTACAATTTACATACTCGCGTTCTTATGTAATCGCGTCACGTTTACGGGTGAACAAACAGATGATTCTCAGCCAATGACACACTGCGTTAGTGAGTGAATTCGTTTTATCTGAGTTAAAAAACATATTTCAAACTACCGTAGGTAATATACAAAATTTTAATGTGTGTTTAAAAGATAGTTCTTTCAGATATATTATTGGTCCCTAATATTTAAAATATACGTGCACGGGGATCTACACAACAAACAGCGACCAAAATTATATTTACAGCCATTGTATTAGTTACGAACAGTTGCGAAGTTTTTTGCCTGTCTGGCATTATAATTAATGTTAATTTATTTAATTAATATATTTATCTTTAATACTTTTTAGTCAACGTTTATTTTAAAAATAATAATGTTCCATTTCTGTTCGCAGTATTGTTGTATATTTAAAAAAAAAGTTGGCAAACAAACTGTACACTTAAGGCCTCCAAAACACCATGCTGGCGGCGTAACGCCGTGTGTAACGGCGGTGTTTAGCCGGCCCGCATCTTTAGGCTGTAAAGCAGAGCAACATTTCGGTTATGAATAAGCCGCCGGCTTAACTGAAATGCACATAAGGCCGTGCGACGTAAATACGTCGGCCATGCCTTTGTTTAATATAGTGTACCTATCTCTCAGATTTCAGATAATTGAAAAAAAATCTGACAAAAGTTATCGTTATTATTAATTTTAAACTGTAACTTTTTAAGTGCACCTGTAATTTAATTAATAATGAAAAGCGCTACCAAACACGATACCTTGGCGCATAAATACCTTGTCTATGGTAGGCGGCAGGCGTCAGATACTCATCTATACGTTTGTCTCCATTCAATAAACCAGAAAAAGTTTAAAAACAAAATCATTTTCGGAAATTTTTGAATGCAGTTTTCTTTCTTTACAAAAATAAAGGAATGCTTTCTTTAAGTATAATTTTAACCCTACTCCGTTAAACGCAATCTATGTCACCGGGGACATTATTGCGAATCTATTGACAATCCATTCGGTGTGGAAGAATCCTAAAGGAATCAACGGTGGCGCCCACTCCTTAGTTTAAGATACAGTCCTGTCGTCAGTTGATAACCGGCCGTAAACCTATATAAACTAAAAAAGGCAACAAAAAGACAGTGGTTACCACTAGGGCGTACCCCGGAAGTGACGTTATTGGCGATGGAAGTGAACTAGATGCGAATATTGAGGAGTGTCCTCGGGCGTACCAAGACGAGATATGACAAACATGCCAATTCGCATACACAAATAAGTTTTTGGGGAATTGGAACCTGGGGAGGGTCCCCAGGTTCCAATCCCCCAATATCTCAAAACGGGACGAAGTCAAGAACTAGCGAAAGTCTAACAGGGGAGACAAATAAACTTGCTGCTTGCAGGAGACTAAATGGAAAGGGTCGAAATCTCGGGATCTAGGACTGGGGTATTAGCTTTTGTACCATGATACTATCAATACGCGCAACGGAATTGCCATAGTACTAGATTCGAATCTTAAACAACGAATAATGAAAATAGTTAGAAAGAATGACCGAATCATAGCAGTAAAACCTACTATAGAAAATCTATCACCTTTAAATGTCATTTCACCTAATTTCGGCATATGCATCGCAAAGGAATATTACGCCAAACGAACTAAAGTATATCGGGGGAGACTCGAATTGCCATGTGGGGCATTGTAATTTAGCTTATAAAGAGATAATGGGACAATTCGGGTACGGATGTATGAAACGGGGAAAGAATATTAGACTTTTGCGTTAGACATAACCTGGCCTTAGCAAATACATTCTTTAAGAAGGAAACAGAACATTTAATAACATACAAGAGTGGCAAAAAACAATCTCAGATTGACTACATACTTACAACTATTAGAGACTGCAAAGTCATACCAGGTGAGTCGCTCACGTCGCAGCATAGAATTTTGATTAGCTCTATAAAACTACCTAAACCGATTAAATCCACTAAGAATAAAATCCCAAGGATTAAATGGTATCTTCCGAACACTGAAAAGGACTTGATGGGTAAGCTCAAGGACAAAATAATGGAAGACATGGAAAACAATAACTTATCTGTTGAGGACATGTGGGCTAAGTTTGAAAAATTCTGCAAAAAGGAAGCCGAAACATCACTTGGAGTGTCAAAACGATGATCAAGTAACGACAAAGACCCTACATGGTGGAATTAAGAAAAGAGGGACTTTCTGAAGAACAGAAAAGAATGTTTCAAACAATGGTAATCTACGGGACAAGACGATGCCTACATACACTACGAAACAGCAAAAAAGCTGGCTAAGCGCAAAGTGGCACAAAGTAGATCAGATTCTCGGATTAACTTCTACTCTAAGGTAGACAGTGCGGCGAATGACGAAGAAATTTTCATACTTGCAAAACAACGGCATAAGACGAGCTTGAATATAAAAATAAATAAATACAACAATGATGATAAAGGTCTTCTGCTCTAACGGACGAAACCAAAATTAACGATCGCTGGTGTCAGTGTTATGAACAACTGTTAAATGAAGAATTCCCGAGCGTACCGTTAAAGGATATTCCTAAGACAGTAGGACCTTTACAAGAAGTAAGAAGAGGAGGTCGAGAGTGCGATTGGAAGGATGAAAAACCATAAAGCCGTAAGACCGGATAATACACCAGCAGATCTATGGAAACTACTTGGACCTATTACTGTGAAGTGGTTAACAGAACTCTTCAACGCAATCCTAACTACCACGAAGATCCTCGAGTCGTGGTGCTACAGCTACCACGTACCTTGACCGTAACGATCGATGCAATAAAAGTACAGGGTGTAATTTTTCAGATTTTAGTGGGTTTTGGCGAATTTTCGAAAATCTTTGAATGCAGTTTTCTTTACAAAAATAATGGAATGTTTTCTTTATGTAAATTTTTTCATCTACAGTATTAAGAGTACTTTATACTATATTTGTAACTCTATATGTTTGTTACGCTTTCACGGATAAATCGCTGAATGGATTTGGATGTTTACTTTGGAAATCCTTTGATTCTTGAGGAAGGACCGGATTATTTACCGCGATAACCGACATACACGCGGCCGGAGCCGTGGATGAAAGCTAGTAGGGATATATTCTGAAACTGTCCTACATCTTCGTATTATTTTATACTTAATTAGCTATTTATTAATCCAGAAAAGAATTTTTTTTTTTTGTAATAAATCCACTTATATTTGTAATGTACATTTATGTTCAACAAATAAAATTATGTTGTTGTTAGATTCGTTTCGCGCCAAAACATAGCGCGGGATTGAACTGTTGCTTTCGTGATTCGTCATTGTTTTATTAGTTCTGCATGTCTAGCCAGCGGTCACGCCGCGCCGGTCAGTACAAATCATTATCTGGTTCGAACAGCATGGCCAGTCTTTTTGAAAATTAAAAAGATGTGTTATTCGTTCTTTATAATTTAAATTAATCCTATAAATTTTAAGAAAATTAAGCAATATTGTTTCGTTTTAATTTAATGAAAAAAGTGTTTTTTATTATTTTTTTCAACGATACTTAGTTCTTCATTGTACTAACCTACGCATTGGATTTTCATAAAGTAAGACTCATTTCTGTATTGGTTCTTCATAGAACATGATAATTTTTAAATATTCATACTGCTGTGTTTGTAAATTAAATGGGCAGGTAGGTACCTACTAAACATTAAGGAGAAGGATGATTTAAAAAACGGTATAGTAACAGTATTATTGTATAAACAGTTTACCTGTGTATTTAGGTAAGTACTTATTATTACATAATTTGTTAGGTAGGACAGCTATGTTTTCTTCAGTATTTCATGCATACCATCTTCAAGGCATTTTAAGACACAACAGTTCTCTGTAATATTGACTGAATTTAAACATAACATGGCTCTGCTATTACAAAACCAATAAAAGTCACTGATTGTAAAAAATGACAGGTGTAACAGGTGAATATGAGAGAAAACTAGGCAAGACATCATCACTTCAAAGACAAGTAAAATCAAAATAACCTATAAACTAACCCGTTTAGCCAGTCTGGTATAATAGGCCGGGACTTCCTTGTTGAGGAGAGGGCTATGCCTAACAGTGGAGTGTTAAAGACTTTTTGAGATTTTTAAGCATATTTAATGATTACTTACAATTATAATTTGTCAACAAATCAGTTATAAAAATATCATCAAAATCTACAGAAAGATAGCCTAATCCAATTTAGCGGGGCGGTGGGCCCCTCGCCATGATTGCGTCATTTTACAACAGATAATGCAGTATTGCATAATCATTATTAAGATTATGTAATATTAGGCTATCACACGACAATATAAACTTGGGATTCTTTAAGTTCGTGTCACACAAAGAGGACGTGTGACAAAAATAATTTAAATTCAATATACTGAGCTGTTGTTCAGGTATGTTTTATTTAGAGTGTTTGTCCTTGAGAAGTTTTTCTAGCGTCACATTCAAACATTTAGATAGATCCTTTGTCACTTGAATAATTTATTTATCTTTCGTGAGATCAATTCAATAATTATTCTGTATTTTCATTGTGCTTACGACTAATATAGTAAGATATCACGGAACACAAAATCTTATTTTTACACTGCATTAAGATGATTCCGTACAATAAATTGAGATACATTTGTATGGTTTCAGGCGAATAATGGATGTAATAGTAATAGGCTGTGGCGCGGCCGGATTGGCTGCGATGCGGAAACTCCACGACGCTGGTCTCCAAGTCTTAGGGTTAGAAGCAGCTGATAGAATCGGTGGGAGAGTGCATTCTGTGGAATTTAACGAAAAATTCATAGATTTTGGTGCTGCATGGTAAGTTCTCTACGATGATTTTAACTAACAAGGTCAATGATAGCGGTCGCCCAAGGCCTAGATAAGATTTAAGTGCAGGATACACAGGAGGGGCCACCTAAAACAGTGGGTGGCCCGAGGTACGTCGGAGTTCCAGGGATTTTGAGGGTGCACCTGGTTCCCCAGCTTCTAGTATCCGAGACGATGTGCGGTTTTCAGTCAGTTCGAGTCCGACATGACATGTCACAAATCGGTGGCATTCGAGGGGATTTCCGCACAAAAAAATACAAGGGTACAGAATGCAAACGAACAGGGGTCATGGAACGAGTAACTGACTATTTCTGACGGTGGACACCTTTTGTATGATATAGGGGGCAAACGAGCAGATGTATCGCCTCATGATAAGTGATTACCGCCACCTATGGACACCCGCAAAACCAGAGGCGTCACAAGAACGTTACCGGTCTTTTAAGAAGGAGTAGGCTCTTTTCTTGAAGGTTTGAAGGCCGCATTGGTCCGGGAATAACGCAGGCGACAGTTCAATCTACATTTTTCTTCTGCGAGGTAGAAAGTTCCTGGAAAAACGCACAGTTGTGAACTGCCAACCATCTAGATGATGGGGATGAAATTTCTGATGCGTAGGACGATGGCAGAAGGAGGCGGCAGGAATCAGTCCGAACAATTCCTCAGAGCACTCCCCATGGTAAATGTGGATAATCCCATGGTAAACCTACAACTTAAAAGTCATAAGTAAGTCTTTTGATTCCCCCACGCCACAAGAGGGATGAGGTTAAGGTTCCAAAGGTTTAATTTATGCGTTGAAAAGCAACGACAAAAATGCTCTACTCCAGTTTTGTCAAATATCTTGAAACCCGCCTGGGGCTTCCAAAATAATTCTGGTGATCCTACTCATCAATAGACTACCTGCGTTCCGTTGTAAAAATAGACTAGGCTCATCCACATCATTAAAGAAATACCACAAAGCTCGGCCGGCTTTCTGCATCTAATAGTCACCAATCCTCTAAGGCAAGTCATCCTGCGTGGTCCCACACTACGTTGAGCATTTGCCACTCCAGTGAAAATCTTGGATTTCTTTCCTGTTTAAAAAGCAAACATTGACATATGAAAATTACTTTGTTGAATAAAAAATGCCTCACATACCTGATGCTTTCAGGTGCCATGGTGACAAAGACAACGACGTATTTGACCTTGCAAATCCACTAGACCTCCTCGGTAGACCAGAACCAATTAATATGTTTTATTTGCTCTCTGATGGATCTCTGGTAGAAGCAAACAAAGCTCAAGAAATTCTGACTGCATTAGATGATGAGGTGGAGAAGGCAGACAAATATAACACTCGGACAATTTCTGAATGCGTGAGACAGGCGTATGTATTTTTTTCCATTGATTATTCTGTCAGTTTCTTCCTTTAGACAAACAAAGTCACCATGACCTGAACAGCATAAGTAAATAGTTATTGACGAACGTTAAAAACACCTCTAAAATCTTGATATATAAGAAAGTTGCGAAGTAAGAATATTTATCAGTTTTCTCCTAAAAGACAATATTCATTGCAAACAAACTTCTTTTTTTAGAGAACACACAAACGAAATACTTAAAAGGGACCCGAAATTGTCAAGGTCTTTCGTGGAATTCTTTGAAAGAGACAGTCATTTGGGAGGACAGAACGATCCCAAAAGAGGCAAGTCTTTAAGAGGTGTACTGGAATGGTGGAACAGTTCCAAAGATGTTATGCTTAACTGGAAGGGAAGAGGATACAAGACCATTTTAGAGATCTTGACAGTAAGGCGGAAAAGACATTTGTTTTGATTATAATAAGCGCTCCTTGGAGGTCTTCATAGCACGATGTATGGGGTTGAATCCACCTAGTTTCCCTGGTAGCTGATACCCGATGAAAATGACGAACACCCAGCTTCTCTTTTCGGCAAACTGCTTACAGTTTATGCTTTTCCTCTTATTTCACTAGTTTTGTTAATAGATCATCTTCAATTTCCAAAGTTACCATTGGGCATCGATAGATCTTCTTTCTATGAGTGGGATAAAACTATAGTTGGCAAATTTGGCTGAATAAAGTTACAATATAATATATTCTACGTTTTTTCAAGTTTATTATTGATTTTAGGGAAAAATAAAACGTCAAAATTAAATTAACCCTAGCAAAGATTAATAACATTACAAGTTGCTATTTTATACAGAGACTAAAAATTGACAACAAAGAATTTTGGCGCATTAGGGAAAAATGATGAGCGTAAATTTTTACGATTCGCTCACACCCTCACGAAAAACCGATACCCTGAAGTTAACTATACTCAACATTTTAGTTTTTCAAATTTTAATCTTATAACGCAAAAGAAGTATGACTTCTAACGCGAGTACATAAGTACTTGCACACTTTTTTTAAGAATAATACCGTATTTTAGAGAGAGAGTTTCATGCTTTTAGAACAAATACCCAGATCCGACCAAAGAGATTCCTCTGAAGATTCTTTTAAATAAAGAAGTAGAGAACATCACATGGGACACGAACCACAGTGGGCTGGACGAACCGCTTGTGCAAGTTACGTGTGAAGATGGCAGATTATACGAAGCTAAGAGCGTTATTGTTACCCTATCTATTGGGGTTCTAAAAGAAAGGTAGGAATTTAAACAGCATCTGCCTGTTTAAGACGCAGTAATAAAAATCATGCATTGATTTTCTTAACAAACTTTTACTTACCACAGATATGCAAATCTCTTCGACCCTCCGTTGCCAGAAGAGAAAGTAAAATCAATCCAAAATCTGGAAATGTGTATTTTGGACAAAATATATATCGAGTTTGAAAAGCCCTGGTGGCCTAAATCTTCGGCTTATATCACATTACTGTGGCAAGACGAAGATAAGGCCAAATTTTCAGAAGGAGAAAAATGGGTCACAGAGATTTTTGGCTTGCTCACGGTGGATTATCACCCTAATCTGTTGTTAGCTTGGATCTATGGCAATGGTGCTGAACTCATGGAGAAAGTGGGTGAGGAAGAAGTGAAAGCAGGCGTTCAGAAGTTAATTGATACGATTGTGAAAAAGCAATTCGAAGTAACCCCGATTAAGAGAATTCTAAGGTAAGATTTTAGGTGCATTGTAGTGAATCATTTTTACATAACTAGGATAGTTAAACAATATGAGTATCTACTTGAGGGCAGACGAAAATTTATATGTAAGTGTGGCTTATCGTGATGGCTTTTATCGAAAGTAAACCCATAATGTTCTGTATTCTCTGATATCAGAATTTGACTATTAACTTATTTACTACAAAAATACTCATTTGCATCATCTATCGGAGATAAGCCGAAGTTCCCAGTAACTGCATAGCGCTTTGAAAGTTTTCGGTGGAGTTGTTTTATTATAATTCAAATTAAATTACTTTATTTCGAATAATTGGTTAGCCATTGGATGAGAATAGACGATATCATCTGATAATATCGGATTCTTTCCTCACGTTGTGTATTAGTTTGCAATCAAAACCTTCTTGTACTCTCAGGACCCAATGGGCTCAGAATCCTCTAGTACGTGGCACCTACGCTCACAGAACAGCGACTTTAGAAGAGAACGGCGGTTCTGCCATCATTCTATCAGAGCCTTTGTACCGCAGCGACAGGTTCCCTGTTGTATGTTTCGCGGGAGAAGCTACTTCTCATCACAAGCACTCGGCTGTCCACGGAGCCATCGAATCTGGGTTCAGGGAAGCTGACAGACTGATTGAGATTTTCAAGAAACAAATATAATAGTGTAAAATGACGTCACAGTCAATAAAGGTTAGGTTTTTATTGTAAGTACGTTTTTTATGTTATATAAATAAATATTTCAGCAAAAGATTTTTTTTTCAATTAAATTGAGCTTCTATGGTATATTTTAAACAATTTTATTAATCGAGCCACGCCTACTGATCAATCAGGTGAAAAGAAATTATAGTATTGGCTACAAATAATACAATATACTAGAAGAGTATTGGCCTTTGATCGATGCGTCACTATTTATTTAAAACGAATGATAATATTCTTTCATGTTATAAGGAGTAGTTATGTTTTAAGTTACCACTTAAATGAATTTGTATACTTAAATAAATTAAGATGTCTTGCTATTACAGTAAATTTCTGTATTTTTTCATCCTTGGGTTTAATTATTTATCTTATTTTAAAGTTACGTCTCGTCACAGACGCGAAATCACCGTTTGTCAACCAGTGTCAATTATAGCTCTTAAAAATAGTATAGTGATCGTCGATTATATCCGAAGAGTAACCTGTATTTTGTAATTTTATTATATATATCTCTCTCAATATGAAAATAAATACGATTTTTATACTCATATATTCTATAACTTATATAATAAATACGTTTGTCATCGTTGATTAGCATAGGACCTCTGCAACTCTGAGGGTGAACTGAATTCTAAGGTTGAACTAGTTGACAGTATATTTCAGGACACTGACTTCTCAATAACACGACATAGTAATGACGGACAGGCCCTAACGTGCTATCCGAGGGACGGACGTGACACACCACCAACTACCATACTCCGTGCTGTTATTAAAATTCATCTTCGAAAACCCAACAACACTTGACCCGATCCTGAAATCGAACTCGAGACCTTTTAATCACTAGATCTACGAGGCAGACGTTCAAATTCTAACTTCAATAAAACACAATTTTTTGCTAAATTCTTAAAATATATTTTTTATGAACGTTTAATTTATTAGCTAGTACCATTACAAAATCTTAAAATGCTAAATGAATTTATATTACACTCTTACATTTTATGCTGAAGTACATATGAGTATAAAATTGTGGTGGTGACAGATTAAGTTCCTAAGTAAGTATTAAGTAAGTAAGCCAAAAAATTTCCAAAATAAAACGACTTCAAGAACTGGACCAAATCTTTCAAATAAAAAAGGATCATCAAAATCGGTTGGCGTGATATTTGAGTTATTCGTCTAATTGTCGTACACATACTTAATACAAACTGAAGACTTATATGATTTTCTTATGGATGACATTGTCAGATCTCAAAACTCCGGTCGACTCCGGTGACCACGGCCAGTGCAACCAGGTCGAAACGTCAGGCAAATCAAAGGTATGTAATCAGCCTGTGACCATGACCAGTGTAACCTGGTCGAAACGTCAGGCAAATCAAAGGTATGTAATCAGCCTGTGACCATGACCAGTGTAACCTGATCGAAACGTCAGGCAAATCAAAGGTATGTAATCAGCCTGTGACCATGACCAATGTAACCTGGTCGAAACATCAGGCAAAGCAAAGGTATGTAATCAGCCTGTGACCATGACCAGTGTAACCTGGCCGAAACGTCAGGCAAATAAGAGGTATGTAATCAGCCTGTGACCACGACCAGTGCAATCTGGCCGAAACGTCAGGCAAATCGAAGGTATCTAATACTTTTAAATAAATGATCGCGTTGATTCCCGTGAAAATAATTATTATATTATAGCATAAAACGCTAAAGTTTAAAAAATACTTGAATATACTACAAACATTTGGTCCAACCAAGGAATCCAACCCGAGACCTCAGCAGAACAGTGGCATACAGTACCAATGCTACACAGTGAAAATGCATGGAAACAAGAATGGCCTATATCTTCCTTGACTGAATCAAAATATACAACAGACATGTTGCACCGTCTTAAAATCTGTACATACTATAATATAATCGCTTCCACTGTCTGTTCGCTTAGATCTTTTAAACTACTCAATGGATTTCTATACAGTTCTTAGCAATAGGTAGAGATGCAAGAGGAAGGTTTATATATGTAGCTAGCAGCGCCCTGTGGTGTTTACTGTGGTTGGTGTACCTCTGCAATAGCTAGTCTTATATGAAATCATTTGTCCATTCGTCTACACTACGTATACAAAAACTCCGACTTAATCACTTCAGAACTAATAATATTCCCTTTCTCATCGACATCACACATTGTTATTTCAACTTTTTTCTCTTCTAAATGTTCATCTTTTGAATCAATCTCACTCTCTTTGTCTTTTTTAGGACTCCTCAGAGTGATTTCAAATCTTCTAGGTGTTGTTTCCGTGGGTTCCGCGACTTGTTTAAGTTTGAAATCGAAGTTTGAGACCAATTCTTTAGGTCCTGTGTAACCATCGACAATTTTTTCAGAAACTTCTAGAGATTCGAAGCGAGTAGTCGTTAACCGATACATGCCATCCTCACATAATTGATATCTAGGATTTTGAAAAACAAAAAGTGATTAATACATTGACTAAAACTAGATATTTTCTTCATGTCGATTGAGTGTACCCACAAAAAGTCTTTTCAGTAACTATATCGAAAAGAGATGCAATATTTAGTTCTAATATTTTATTTTAAGATAAATCGTGTTTTATAGAGTTAATATTTCGTTACTGTTTATTTTTGCACTTTCAAAGCAATATTTTTAATAATAGTAATATGAGTTAGCCTCTTCATCGCATTAGTTCACCCTGTAATAATATTGAAGTTAATACATAAATAAATAATAAATAAAAGCCTTTATGGTAAAGTTCATCGGTAATTAACCGACTGCAAAAGCAGAAGGGTTATGTTTTTGGAGTGTATGTGTGTAAATTTCTTGACACTGGGTACATCAAAATAAAAATTTAAAAAAATACTTTTTTCAGTTCTTTCTATCTTCTCAGTTTTTCAATGAATTTAATACAGCAGGTGGCAGATATTGACTCAGTCGGTTTTTTTATATAATTCGTTAGTTGTTTAAGACAATAACTTAGATAATTATTCTCGAATTGATGAACGATTATGAAGAGTTCCTCATGCAGTGAAACGAAAATATACAACAGCGTCATCTAGCGAAGACAGACTGAACTACGGAGTATCTGCTACTCCTGTCTCGCGATATCAATAATTATTCATACGCAGATAGCTTATATATACATATATATAGCTTAGGCACCAGTCTTCCACAATATTATAGAAAGGAATTATATTATGTATATTTTTAAATGTAATGTATACTATATTGTGGCAAGAAATAAATTTATTATTATTATTATTTTATATATTATATATATTAAAACCAAGACAGATCCTCCTTTTTGTTAGTGGGACATAACACCCGTTCCTTTATAACAGTCTACCAGGCTATGAGTCAAGTGGTTAGCAATGTTTCTCAGCCACAGATCATAGGTTTGATTTCCACTCATAATAGTAGTCCTCGTTTATAACCCTAGTAAAAATACTGCAAGCGAGCGAGCCAAATGCATGAGGGCCATGCCAACCATGCCATGCCATGAGGGGAATGCCAACTGTATAGTAAAGATTAGACTCAAACAAAGGGGCCTTAACATAAATTACTGAAACTTCTTTTAGAAAGCAAAATATCAGGTACGAAAACACCAGGTCGACCACGAAGGAAGTGGATAGATGGCATCAGGGCCTGGGCCATGGTCAGTATAGGAGAACAGTCAAGATCACCAGGGATACCATCTGCTGACCTCCAAACTCCATGTGGAGTTTGTTTCCTCATGATAATAATAACCCTAGTCGAATAAGCATTTGATGAGTATTGATGATGAATAATGTTGTCTCACCTAAACCGGCTGTGTCCAAAAGACCATTGAGCACCATGGGCTTTGACTAGATGTGTTGTCAATCGAGACCCTCTTGAAAAAACCTTCATATTTTTCTCTGGGCACATATGGCAGACATACATTCTATTCGACTTTTTATTCTTAGGCTTTGATTCTGGCTCTGAATTATCTTCATCTGAACATTCCTTTGTATCGTCAGCTTTCTTTTTTCTTTTGTGTGTAACGATATGTTGACGTAGGTCCCATTGTGTCACAGCTCTGGAACGTTCATGAACTTCTATGAGTATATATACGCATAAGATTGAGGGTATCAGAGAAGTAATAAGGCGAGGGTGTTGACTAAGAATGACAACTTATAAGTAATCAAGACGATTCTTGATTACTCAAGGCAAATTTTTTTGGTATGATTCAGACAGCGTTAATTATTTTGCTAGTAATAATACTTACTCCGTTTGCACAAAGTAGTTATACCTAGTTATGGTATAGCCAAGACTGCGTAGAAATGGTGCAGCGCCAGGTGGCGGTAGCGCACGTGGTGCGACGTGGCCGCCTGTGGCACAGCTCACTCACCTGTAGGAGCAGTGCGGGCAGGCGTGCAGGCGCGCGTGGTTCGGCGCCAGGTGGCGGTAGCGCACGTGGTGCGCCAGCGCGGCGGGCGACGTGGCCGACATGTCGCACAGCGAGCACGCGTACGTCGACACGTGCTGCCGAGTGTGCTCCACTAACAGGTACTCGCTCGCGCAGCGGGTGCCGCATACCTCGCACACGTAAGGAGAGTTCACCGGCACGTTCTGGAATTAACATCATATATTAAACACTAATTTCAACCCGTGATTTATGGGCTTTGACAATCCATCTTCAACAACCCATAATGTCTGGGTGCAACTGCTGGGCTATATTTCATCCATAAGCACTTTATATTCTATAAAATACACACAGCACACTAAGGTGAGCAGGATAAAGGAAACAGCCAACTAATATAAGGAATGCGAAGATTTGAGAGGATATATATGGAGGTTTGCTACTCTTTGAAACGGATGTTTATGAAGTTTCATAAACATCCGTTTCAAAGAGTAGCTATATTACTGTGAAGTTTCACAGTAATATAGCTCATACATCAGAATAAGACAGATTACTTTTTACTGCGGTTTTACTTTGACAAAAGCAAGTTACTATTCATTCATAACCGTACTTTTGTTTTTGATAAAATTCACAGGCACCTAATTAAACTCTTACTTCAGTACACGCGTAAGTAGTATACCAAGTACCTGTGATATTTTAATACACTATGTAGGAGTAAACAAATCAAAACTATGGTTTATTCGAGTTAAGAAAATAGTGAAACTTCGAACTTGCCCCGCCCCATTTATCCTTTTTTGTTGGTGACCACCAACAACGGGTGACTGTCGGACTCGAAACGACTAAAAAAGTGTCGGGTGCTAGAAGCCGGGGAGCCAGGTGCACCAGGTGCAGGTGCATCGAAAGGAAATCCCTGGAACCCCGACGTACCTCATGCATCCCATAGTTTGCAGACGACCCCCTCCTATGTAGGAACCCTGACACTACTATTCTATTTAGAAAAAGGGCGCGAGTACTTTATAGAGCTCATGCCGCCACCCTGGCCTGCTTCTGCTAGGTTGATAGGTGGCCTCCTCTGTCACCCTCGGATTTGCGCTTTTGGAGGACGGTGATCGTTTGCGATCTTCGGCGCCTGATCGTCTGTGGTACCTAGCGGGAAAGGAGAGTTCTAAACTTCTACAGATCCCGCTGCGCAAACCAAGCCCCGCCCCAACGGAAAACTTGATCGACGTGTTCGCATTCACACACAAGGTAGGTACATAATGTAATACGGTACAAATATATTTGTTCGCGTGTACGTACTGTACACATGATAAACGATAAAATTGGTTAAGTTATGTGAGTTTCTCTGGCAAGTATATTGTTAGTCATTTGTATGTGTATGAAATGTAAATAACTTATTCTTTTCACTTGAAAAATATTCCATTCGGCTAAAAAGACAATGGCAAGAATGTATGGGACTTTTGTATCACTTTTACATATCTCATGGTAGGGAGATGGGTTTGTTTTAGTATTTATTTGGCGGGTAGTATCACAAACAAAATCTTTAGAACTTAATGTTAAAAATTTATTTCATTTTGTAGTTCACAATGGATTGGATGGATTAATACATAGGCTGCTGAAGTCGACAATCATGACAGCTGGCATTTAAAACCAAAATAATTAATTTGCAATTATGTTAATGTGTCAACAAATTTTAACAAAACAACCAAATTCATGAACTGGACCAAATTGAAATAGGACCACACGGGAAGCACCAGCTTTCAAATAAAAAAAGATTAATCAAAATCGGTTAACCCAGTCGAAAGTTATGAGGTAACAAACAAAAAAAATACAATCAAATTGATAACCTTCTCCGTTTTTGAAGTCGGTAAATAAAATGTTGTTCAAAATAGCCTAGTAAGCTCATTCATAAATATCGATTTGAATATTATATCTATTTATATGTTATTTATATTTTTATTAATATAAAAATATTTTTGTACATTTGATAAAGCAAGTTCAGAAAACGACCAAAGTAGTTATGTTTGTGATTGCAGTTGTAACAACCTTTTTTTTATGATTTCATTTCATACTATATAAGCATAGATCTTAACATGCATCAGTTATTAAGAATGAAAAAGTACTAACCTGTCTCCTCAAATGATCGCAGAGCTTCCTATTATTGGCAAAGTGGCTTCCGCAATGATAACATGCTATCAGCCTCTCGGTCGTGTGCGACCTGACATGCACAACCAACATGAGCTTTCTACGGAATGTAGCACCACAACCCCCCCAAGAACAGACGAACTGTTCCGAATAGTTGGTGTGTTGTTTTACATGATCAAGAAACATCTGAAAACCAAATATTAAGCATTAAAATCTGGTAAATAGTACCTAAGAATTTAAGATGAGATGATAATAACAAAGATGTAGTCGGAAGGAGCAGAATACAGGCTGGGAGGGACAAGGAAAAGTGGAGAAAAATGTTAGAGGAGGTATACGGGTGTATGCCTCCTCTAACAGAGGGGTCCAAATATAGTAGTTACGACAAACAGAACTAACATACCTATTAAGATTGCAACCAACACTGACAATAAATGGATAATAAAAGGCTTTATTATTATTATTATTAAATAGTACACAATAATAACATATGAAATAATAGGTACTTTATTTTTTTTCAGCTTATTTCACACATTTGTCATTTGTCTCAACAAGTGTCTGCCACCAAAACTGGTTGAGACTCACCCGGACTGACCAGATGTGGTGTGCAATTGAAGAGGCCATGTCCAGGTGAGGACTGAGATAAGCTGATGATGATGACCAGTGTTTATAAACACAAGATTGTATCAGAGCAGTTTCTACCTTGTCTCTTTTTGAACAGAGCATAAAAAGTTAGCTGTAATAACATATAACATAAAGTCACTTAACAGATATGGAAAGGGCTATGCTCTGAGTCATCTGAAGCACAAAATTCGGTACTAAGTGATTCGTCAGAGTCAAAGTAGCCGTGGATACCATAATATGGAAGCAAAAAGCAGTAACCCAAGCTTTGCCTTGGGAGAGACCTGTGTTCGTCCAGCCTCTGTACTGAAAATTTTCTCAATGTACAGACCCTTGGAACTGTGAGTGAGATCCTAGACTGTAAATATATATTCTTTGTGTATGTATTGAATAGTCCTCTGATGGAATCAAGTTTTACTTCTCTTTGCAGTGATGTTTTCCAGCATAGCTAACTCAATAAGTCAGGTTATGATACCCACAAAATGATATATATAAATTGAAAAATAAAATGTATATAAATTAAATTATTAATAAGTACCTGAATTGCATTATATTTCTCTTCACACTCAAACCACATACATTGGTAGTCACTTTTCAGAATTGGTATTTGGTTCCTTTTGGTAGAGTCTTTGTTACACCTCTGCAGTTTTAATGTAGCTCTGGCATTGAACCCGATCGCAAGTAGCTTGCCGTGGTAAGCATGGTAGTTCAAGTGACGGACCATCTCCGTGAAATCTGATGTTTTATGTCCGCATACATCCCAAAGGCATACATATTGTACTGCAAAAAACATAACATTTAGTAATACAATAAGTTATAATACAAACTATCCTTTAAAAAAGCAATGTAATGGAAAGTAATAAAACTTACAGTTAAATCATAATCTCCAATCAGGATTCAAGTTTCATAAAATTAATATGTGAAGCAAAAACTTTTTACTTAAATGTTTTAATGAAAATTATGCAAATGGAGGTGTAAGGAATTTCCTACTGTTAAAATTTATATAGGGGAATGGAGAAAGCTAATAAAATATATAAAAAAATCTGTTGAATTTAAACCACTGGGCATATTTATTAATTAGCAAAACTGTCTTTCAAGTTGTAAATAAATAAGCTTATTTGCCAAGTCTTACAGTTGCAGAGGGCAAGTTAAAAGTTTATTTGGTCTGGGTGTCACATTTTACAATGTAATTATATAATATTAATATTTATTGCATTAAAAGCTGTTCACCAGGTGTATATATCATGGGAGAGCTATGTTTCGGCATGAATGGGCCGGTTCAACCGGAGTGATACCACTGCCTCACATAAAACAGGTGTGAAAGAGCACTTGCGCTGTGTCATGCATGCATCCCCCAATGACCAGCAACGCACTAGTGACGCCTCTGGTGTTGCAGATATCATTGGGCGGCGATAATCGCTTACCATCAGGCGATACGTCAGTTTGTTTGCCCGCGATTCCATAAAAAAAAAAACCAGGCCCTAAAACAAAATCTATACTAATATTATATAAAGAGAAGAGATTTGATTATTTGTTTGTTTGCATTTATAGGCATAGGCACTGAACCAATTTGAAAAAATGATGAAACAATTTGAAAATATGTTTCACCATTAGAATGCTAAATCATCCTCGAGTGACATAGGATATATAACATTTGCATAAAAGTTAAGGATCTATTGAAAACTTCAAGAATTGGTCAGGTGTTCAAGTGTCCATTATTATTGTAAATAGTTTGAACTAAGTGTCGATAGATGGCGTGGTCAGTACTTTCTGAATCGCGCTTACATTGTTAGCCGAGACGGATATTTAAAGTTGTCGAACATTTATACGAGGACGATTCCACACCCAATAAACATTTAGCACAGTGTTCTAGTGTTTTATTGCGGATCACACCTGGCAGACCCTTGGAGTCGTATTCATGGTCCTTCGATAGCCGGATTTGGTGTGAAGGTGTTTTTTGTAGTCTTCGAGTGGTGGTAGTGAGGCCCACCCGATCGTTAGGACTGGACAGTGGATTGCTGTCCTGAGCAAAGGCCACAGCGGCGCAGCGATTCTTGGCGTGACGTCATAGACGTAACGTCATAACCGCGACGTCGGAAACGTGGAGGATCCGGCAAGGAAGCCGGAAGGGAAGAAGCCGAGTGTTGCTGAATCAACGGCTGGAGCAAGCGGTTGTCAACGTCAACGGCAGATGGCGCATCACGTTTGGTGCAGGGACGAGTATCAGTGAAGTATAGTGATTGTGAAACTGTGAGTAAACTTTAAGTTTTTTACAAAGTTAGCAAGATAAACATTATTGAAACTATCATAGTGCATGAAAAATTGAACTTTAAAGTCATTAGAAGATTAGCTTAGTGGATTTGTAGTCATTCTTGAACTTTCAACAGTTTTAAGTGAAGTCGAAAAAACACTTAGAAAATTTAGAATTTATGGACTTGTAAAATATTGTAGTGATTTGTATGTAGTTAGGACTTGTAATAGTTTTAAGCAAAAAGTGGTTGAGACGGGGAACCTATGCCCAATTTCACTTAGATTTGACAATAGTTCAAACACTTAGAAAATTTAGTCCAATTGTAGTCTTGTAAGGACTTAGAAATTTATTTAAAATTTAGTCTTGTAACAACTTAGAAAATTAATCGAAATTGTTGTCTTTAAAGATACGTTGTTTTATGACATTTGGTTAGTTTATGAATATAAATTGTGGTACTATTTTATACATTGTTACAGTACAATTGTTGGAGTAGTCTTTCATAGCTGTAACCTTAAAGTGTTTAATTAATTAACCTTACTTGGAATTAGTTTTGATCTGTTTTTAATAAAATGGAAGCTTTGTTTAATGTACAGGAGGATGTAAAATCCAAGATATCTAGAGCGAGGATCAACTTTAAAAAATCTCCCAAAGAGAGACTTACAAGTTCATATATTGAAACACGTCTAGAAACTTTGGAGCAACAGTGGCAATTATTTGATAGCACACATGTAAAAATAGTTAGTTCAATGCAAAAGTCAGATGTAAAAAATTCTGATTATTTTAAAAACGAGGTCTATGATACTGTAGAAGATTTGTTTATTCAATTTAAAAGTGATATGAAAGAAATGTTATCTAAACTAAAGGCTGGTGATAGTCAAAAGATTGTTGCTGATACAGGCGTAACTAGAATAAGACTACCCGAAGTTAAGATCCCTATATTTTCAGGGAAATACTCTGAATGGCAACCTTTTAGAGACTTATTTGTAGGTTTGATCCATAAAAGTAATAGTTTAGACAATGCTCAAAAGTTGTATTATTTGAAAGGACACTTATCAGGGGAAGCTGAGGACTCTGGTGCCGTTCTCGTGAATGGGTTGCCGACGTCTGCTGACAAGGTTAGGTTGGTTGAAGACAAAGGCAAGGTTGCTGTACAAGCAGAAGGGTCTAATAAGCACATAGTTTCATGCCACTCGACAGGGATTTGTACGGATACAGTACTAATACCTACAGCCTTAGTTGAGGCTGAGTCGAAGCATGGAGGTTATCGTTTGGTACGTGCTTTAATAGATCAGGGATCACAAGGATCATTTATAACTGAAGCTATGGCTCAGTATTTAGGGTTGAGAAAATCGTCAACGAAACATTTAGTTACAGGTGTTAGTGGCAGTAAAAGTGTTATGTCAAAATCCACGGTTAAGGTTAGGATACGATCTAGAGTGGATCCAGAGTTTCAACTGCAGGTAAATGCTTACGTGTTAAAATCAATTACTCCTCTTCTCCCGGTTGCTAAAACAACTAGGGTTGAATGGGATGCATTGAGTGACAATGAATTGGCAGATTGTGATTATCATAGCCCGAATAAAATAGATGTTTTATTAGGTGCTGAGATATACAGCCAAATTATTCGTTTTGGTATCCAAAAGGTTGGATCTCTTGTAGCCCAAGATACCGCTTTTGGATGGATTGTTTCTGGAGCTGTGAAAAAGAATGATACCAGAAATATAAGGTCGGTTTCTTGTATTACCGTCATGCATTCTCGCGTTCAAGAAGATGATAATCAGTTACGAAAATTCTGGGAATTAGAGGCAGAGCCGACTTTGAATAAGCCAATGCTCACCCAAGAAGAAATTGAATGCGAAAGGTTGTTTGCAGCTACACCAAAGCGAAATAGTACTGGTCGATATGTTGTAAAACTTCCATTCCGAAATGGTGTCGGCCGTGGTGAAGATAATGATTCTAAGTTAATAGCTGAAAAGAGACTTAGACACCTGGAAGTTAGACTGTCAAAGGATTGTAAATTAAAAAATGATTATACTAAGGTAATTCATGAATATATGGAGTTACATCATGTGATAAAGGTAGGAAATTCGGAACAAAACAGAGGATTGTACTTACCTCACCATGTGGTCATCCGAGAAGATAGTCACCAAGAGGTTGGTTTTAAAATTGATAATTTAACAGAAATATTAGGACTCACCTGGGATCTGCAGGCAGACGTCTTCCAGTACTCGGTTGATCTTCCACATCCAAAAGAACCTATCAGTAAACGCAAAATTATATCTGATATTTCACGGCTTTTCGATCCATTGGGATGGTTAGCGCCCAGTATAATTTTGCCAAAAATATTGATACAGAAGTTATGGTTGGCGGGTATTGGCTGGGATCAAGAGGTTCCAAGTATTTTATTGGAAGAGTGGAATAAGTATCGTGAAGACTTACCTTACTTGCTGAATATAAAAATCCCAGGGTGGTATAACACGATTTCCAGCAGCGTCGAGGTACAACTCCATGGTTTTTCTGATGCTTCTAAAATGGCTTACTCAGCAGTGGTATACGTAAGAGTTGTGGATGACACCGGTCACATAAAGGTGACATTGGTTACCGCAAAGACTAAGGTGGCTCCTATTAAACAGGTATCCATCCCACGATTGGAATTGTGTGGGGCTGTTCTTGTGGTTAAACTGATTGTCGAGGTTGCTAAGGTTCTCGCTATTGACACATTAAATCTGTACGCTTGGACGGATTCAGAAGTTGTGCTTGCCTGGTTAAATAGCCATCCTAGTCGGTGGAAGATCTATGTGGCAAATCGCGTTACTCAAATGTTAGATACATTAGACAATAAGCATTGGTCGTACGTGCCATCGAAACAAAACCCGGCTGACTGCGCTTCGAGAGGTATAGCTCCACGAGAACTCAGCAATACATCTATTTGGTTTAATGGACCGGAGTTTTTGAGTCAACCTATATTTAAATACCACAAACCAAAGCATCTGGCTACCAAATTAGAAGAAGTTAAGGTACACACAATAACCTCGGTAAATGTTACGTTTTGGTACAGGTTATCCTCGCTTAGGAGAGTTGTCGGCAATTCAACTGTCACTTATGAAGAGGTTGAAATTGAGGCCTGTCTTAACTCTAGGCCACTCTCGTATTTAGGAGCAGAGAGGGAATTAGCGGTGCTAATACCAGGCCACTTTTTGGTAGGAGAGCCACTCATATTAGCGCCGGATAGTAATTTTGAAAGATCCAATATTACCAGTTTCAGACGTTGGCAACTCACTCAGAGAATGGTTCAAGAATTTTGGCGACAGTGGTCACAGGATTACTTACATAATTTTTTGCAAAGACACCGTTGGGCCTATCGGACCCCGGAGCCGTCAATAGGAGCAGTAGTTTTAGTAAAGGAGGACGATTTGCCTCCCGGCAAGTGGCTGTTGGGAAAAGTCGAACAAAAGCATCCAGGTTCAGATTCAATTGCTTGAGTGGTTACTATTCGTACTAAAAATTCTCTTATTAAGAGACCAGTGTCAAAGTTGTGTGTACTTCCTGTAACTGAGTAGCTTTGTAGTTTTTATTTTCATATAAATGATGATATTATTTGGTTTATTATGTTCGTAATAAATAGATTTAAGTGATAAAGATTTGTGTGTATAGATATAAGTTTTCATTGTTAATATGTTTGTGACTTTATTGTTGTTCCATTGGTTAATTTTTGTATGTAGGTACTGCCACCAGCCACATATGAAATGTAGAAATTGTAGTGATTTTAATTCATAACTATGTATCGTGGCCCATATTACATGGTGGGCGGCTATGTTTAGAAGGACATTGAGCATTATGTCCTTGGTTGGCGGTATGTTCAAGTGTCCATTATTATTGTAAATAGTTTGAGCTAAGTGTCGATAGATGGCGTGGTCAGTACTTTCTGAATCGCGCTTACATTGTTAGCCGAGACGGATATTTAAAGTTGTCGAACATTTATACGAGGACGATTCCACACCCAATAAACATTTAGTACAGTGTTCTAGTGTTTTATTGCGGATCACACCTGGCAGACCCTTGGAGTCGTATTCATCAGGTGTTCTAATCTTAGAAAATTTGCTAAGAGAGAGTTTAAATCTATCCTATTAAAATTTTTGGGTGAATACCAATCTGTCTATGTGAAGCCAGGGCAGGCTGCTAGTTAATATATAAATTGAACTGAAGGGTGTAAGGTTTGATGTCCATGGACTAATGATTGTATCACAGCAATGGTCATTAGTTCTATATCTTTATAAGTATTTAATAAGTGTATTTATCAATAGTCTTGTTACTACAACACAGGTTCTAATCAGTTTAGGATCAGAATGGCATGTGTAAAGGTGTTTGATACAAAAATAAATTGAATACAAAATGAGTTTTCTAAAAAGTATGACACTACATACCACCATCATCAGTTTGAATTACATGCACATCAGATGCATGTTTTTGAACATGCTCTTGATAAGCTGTATAATCGGTGAAGAATATTTTACATGACTGCCATTCACATTCCAAGTTCAAATCTTTACTTCGGAGCTTGAGTAGTGACTAAAAGAAATATTACTGGTTATTAAATTTTTTTCCTCTGGATTCCGGAATAATCCTGCTCACATAACCCACTACTATAACTACTGTACACCAGAATCAACAACAGTAACCCAAAAACAAACTGAGTATAAATAGAGAAATTTCGGAAATATTTACTTATTATTTTAAAAAAAAGAAACCAAACTCACGACAGCCTTGGGTTCAAGCGAACGTTCGTTAACAGCGGTAGGAATTGTGGCCTCATCTTCTGCTGCCGGCAATAGAAAGTTTTTTCTAGCTGCATTTGTTTCTATAATGAATTGAATATCATTCTTATTTTGCAATGATAGCTTTGTCGGTTCCTCATTCTGTTTTTGAAGCCAATCCATACACCGCAATAGTTTTTGTTTGGCAACGCAAGTTTTTTCGCCACCGTCATCCATTTTCAAATACAGGAACTTACAAACAGAAATTCAAATCGTAGTTATACGTAATAAGTAAGTAACATTTCGAACTACATGTATATAAAATACTACAATCTACGTTATCAAATAACCAACAACTTGGCGCTGAATCCACTGTCATTGTTGTCAATTTTCGTACAAAGTCATAAATTCAAGTGGTACAGATAAAAATTCCATCTTTCGGTGCTTTTGTAAAACAAAAACTTCATCACCAGTGTATAGTGCTTAGTCACAGTAGATTGAATCAAATGCATACTGAATTTGATTTGGTAGATCAGAGACCATTTCTGGGTTTGATTCTCAACTAGAGTAAAAATCTATTCTTCTGAATATGGCACTCCCTTTATCTACTTATAATTAATTAAATTCCATGCCCTGAATCCCTGCTTTGCCCTCAACACAATGGTGGGATAAAAACGAAAGCAGACTCCACTTTTGAGTTTTGTAATAATTAATAAAACATTATGAGATTTGTGAATGTAATTGCGAAGTGGTTTGGTTAGTTCTGTAGAAAAACTGCATACTCATTAAAAACTGAAAATTTTTCAGAAAATTATCCTGAGCGGGTTTTTGCTAAACAGGGTGGATCTTAAGGGAAGGAGTTTTGGTATGGGCTTCCGGAATCTTCGCTATCTCGATTAAACAGCGCAAACGCTAATTCACACTTCTTTTCTGTGCAACCTCTCAGAAAATAGTGTAAAATATCACTATTTCGGAGGTTTCACTCCGGTCGAGCCAGTCAATTCATGCCGAAGCATGGCTTTCCCTCGGTAAGTTAAATCGATTCAGTAGTTTTGACGTGAAAGTGCAACAGACAGATAATTACTTTCACATTTATAATATTAGTAAGTATAATGCAATTAACAAGTTATCTTTATATTCAACTAGCTGTGCTCACTACTTCGCACACTAGACATTTGGATTTTCAAGGTATTTTTAATTTTTCACTGTTTTAGCTTTCCCTGGATGACGACAAAAATTTCAAAACCAAAATCAGCTAAATCCGCCCGGCCATTCTTAAGTTTAAGCGACGAACGAACAGCAATTGATTTGTAAATAAATGAAGAATATTCCTAACAAAATGGCTTTGTTGTTTTCTTCGTTGGCATTTTAACTGTGGTAACACCAATAGCGTCATGTTCTTATTGTTCTTGACAGGTCAAATCAATTTAAAAAAAATAACTAAAACGTGCAATCGGAGCCGAGTGGAACGCGTGAAGTGTGGTCAGATCAAATGTGTGTGTGTGATCAAGTGGTACGGTCGTTTCCACGTTGCCGCTTGTTCTTTATCAAAAACTAGGTACACATAAATAGTATATCTCGCCTTTGCCGTCACATAACTCGCGCCTGACGGTCGGGAAGTCGTAGTGGTGCTGTGCTGATGAAATCAACCTCCCTAGAAAAAGCATATAAATTGGACATCAAAAATTTACCACTAACAACAAGGATGCCGAACATCAAAGTGTTTAGCGGTAGCTCCCATCCCGATCTGGCCCAAAAAATCGTCGATCGTTTGGGCATCGATTTAGGGAAAGTCGTAACCAAGAAGTTCAGCAACATGGAGACGTGTGTGGAGATAGGTGAATCTGTTCGTGGTGAGGATGTATATATTGTCCAGAGTGGAAGCGGTGAAATTAACGATAATCTGATGGAGATGCTTATTATGATAAATGCGTGTAAGATTGCGTCGGCGTCGCGAGTGACAGCGGTCATTCCATGCTTCCCTTATGCCCGTCAAGACAAGAAGGACAAAAGTAGAGCGCCGATAACTGCCAAACTCGTAGCAAACATCCTGTCGATAGCTGGCGCCGATCATATTATAACGATGGATCTCCATGCGTCCCAAATCCAAGGATTTTTCGACATTCCTGTGGATAACCTCTTTGCTGAACCAGCAGTGTTAAAATGGATTAAGGAGAATATTCCCGACTGGAAAACTAGTATTGTAGTGTCGCCTGATGCAGGAGGTGCCAAGAGAGTTACATCCATTGCAGATCGTCTCAATGTTGAGTTTGCTTTGATCCACAAGGAGCGGAAAAAGGCTAACGAAGTTGCATCTATGGTACTGGTTGGTGACGTTAAAGACCGCACAGCTATCCTTGTAGATGACATGGCGGACACCTGTGGTACAATCTGTCATGCTGCTGAGAAGCTCATAGAAGCTGGTGCAATCAAAGTTTATGCAATACTCACACATGGTATCTTCTCAGGTCCAGCAATTTCAAGGATTAACAACGCCTGTTTAGAGGCAGTCGTTGTGACGAACACAATACCACAAGAGAGGCACATGCAGGAGTGCCCCAAAATTCAGTGCATTGATGTTTCCATGATGTTGGCAGAAGCTGTGCGCCGTACGCACAACGGCGAATCAGTTTCATATTTATTTTCTAATGTTCCATATTAGTATAGATTTGTATATTTTGCATATTTTATTTTAAGTAAGTGTTAAAAGGTGGTAAAACTATGAAAGCATGTAATCTGTAATGCTTTAATACACCATGGCTTTCATAGGTTCTAGTGTAACGCTGAATTATTTTGAACATCTGTCGTCTATTAGATGTGGAAGTAAAACATACAGTAATTTTTTTAGAGCTTGTATTTTCCACTAAAGAGGTTGAATTAAAGCTAGAAGTAAATTATCATTGAATTAATATTTACACATATGTCGGTATAAAGAGCAATAAATACGTAAAAGTGACCTTTGTGTACTATCATATTAAGAACTAATTGCTAACATACATTTTCTATCTGCAATTGCATTAGATAATGTAATTAAATTGTTTTGTACCCTCAATTAAATTTTAAAAATTATAATGTATTCCTTTTATGACTATGTAATACCTTTCTTTATAAAAAAATGAGTTTTTATTATGCTCCTATCTTATCATGTTGGCAATTAGGTGTGCATTTACATATTATCTAGCTCCTGTAGTTTTGTCTATGAACCTCTTCAATTTCTTAGTATAAATAAAAGACATTTCTTAGTTATTAAATATTTTATCTGCAGTAGAGATCTTACTTTGCATTGTCATCTTATTATAAGAAAAAGCAGACTTTGTTGATGTCATTTGACAGTGTTTGTTTGAAAAAATAGAATTGAATGAAATCAAGGTACATGTGAAATTCTTTTTTTTTTCACAAACCACTTTAAATAGCAAAATTTATATATCATGCAAATTGACAGTTTTTGATTTATAGTAACTACACTAACAATTAAAATGTATTATTATTCAGTTACATTATTTCCCTTAGCAGTTTAAATATATTATTAAAACAAGATTTAAAATTGAACTTAGTGATTTACATCCAATTGATAAGATACAAAACGACTGCTGCATTTAATATAAATGTTTTTTTTATCAATTTAGATGCAAGATGTTTGTGTAACATTTGTAGCAATAAAATGAACCAAGTTGTACTTTTTATGTTCAAACCATCATTTCTATAAATCAGTAAGATAAATTTGATGACTTTAAAAACATTGTTAAAAAAAAAGATATTTTGCCAAACAGCAATTGTTTTTGGTTACTCTGTTGTCTTAATAGTGGAAGGCATAATCTGTGGCTAATAATATAGTTGGCAAGAATTTAAAATTAAAAGCAAAATGTTACTTTATAAAGTATCATAGTGTAATTTTTTCCTAAATTGTTATAAAACGATATGTATATTTGGTTCTGATGCCTATGATAATAAAAAGGATTTGACTTATTTTGTTTTTTTTTCTTGTTAAATCAATTGCCAAATTGTAGAATTAGCGTTTTCGGTTACTACCAAAGACGGCGAGACTACTGGGTAAATAAATAATAGGCAAATACATCAAATACGGAAATACAATATTTAGGACTACATTTTCTTTTATTACTTATAAATTCACGTGAGAAAAACGAAATAAATGAAAAATTTAAACTGGGTATAAACATTGAAGGAAAAATATTCGCAAAGAAATTATTCAAATTATATTTAATTATTTTTTTTGTTATTTTAATATATTAACAGGTTAGGTTGGTTTGGTATTATAGATGACCCAATCTTCGGTTACAGAGTAAAAAAAAAATCATGGTGGTAAAATAAATGACGTTATTACAAACTTTAAAAATAAAACAGTTGTACTTGTTTAAAAAAAGAAGTTTAGAAATAGGGAACTAGGAATAGAATATGAATATGAAAACTAGGCAAGTCAGACTTTAGACTTCAATATATTATCTTAAGTTTTAAGAAGAAATTGTATTTAAGTTGTTATTAAATATTTTATATTCTTATAAATAAATTTCAGGACTGGATTATAACTTGGCACCCATTTAGATCTCACTACTGTTGTTGAAGTGAATAACCAAGGTATACATCATATTATTGAACTTGACTCTCAATTTACATTTATGTTTTTGATGGGATTGAAGTAAACTATAGCGATCGTGGCCGGTGGCCATCACGGCCCATGCCCTACACCGCCTTTGCATGACGTTGTAAACTCGTTAGTTGCCTAAATAATCTATCTTTGCAAAGTAAAAGATAACCTCAATTAACACGAATCTCAAGGAATGGAAAAAATCTATAATTAAAACTCCTGTTCAAACGATCAATAATTGTAGACATGTTATTATTTCTGATGCTTTAAATTTTCAGCAACTCATGATTATTTTTTTAAACCAGAAGATGATATTAAATGAAGTTATTTGTGTCGTGAATTCGTTTGTTTTCATAATGGGTTATTTAAGTATGAGTTTGACAAAGTGACTGCTCTGCCTGATGGAAAGCACGACCAGAAGCTAAGAGCAGGAGTCACCATANCATTAACAGACAAATTCATATTGTACGTGTATTTCCTTTTAGCCAACAAAAGGAATAAGTTTTTGTGTGTTCTACGCTAGTGTCTAAATTGCTGATCCGATTTTAATGAATGAGGTGCCAATAGCCCGGGAGAAAGGCGCCTGGGCTGTGTTTCACCGAGTGAATGAGGGTTCCGGAGGCCCATAATCCAATCCTTCCCCTCATTCCCCTCCCCATCCCCAAGGCCGGCAACGCACTTGAGGCGCCTCTGATGTTAAGGGCGTCCATGGGCGGCGGTATTCGCTTACCATCAGGCGATAGGTATACTAGTTAGCCCGCTATTTCATAAAAAAAAAAAACAAAAGTACATAGTCTGTTTATTGTGTTTTGAAACATTATCTTGAAAAGAAACTTATTCACAAAAGTACCCTCGCTCCGTCCCTACACGCTCGCTTTAAGTAAATTTGGATTCTGTACACAAGTATCTGGGGACAAACGCCTTTATTGACCTTATATCGTCCACGTCTAACGCTATCAGTATGAAAACTGACCCTAAGGTCACGGGCCAATGATGTAATTTGTTTGTCAGTGGGTGCGTCCACTTGATACAATTTATGACAAGTACAAATATCGCTCCAGCTCTATAAAAACTAACGATCATTGCACAATCATCAAAAAGATAATAAAATAAATGTTATGTATTGGTTCGGTTTATTTCCATGTACGTAATAGGTAAACAGTTGGAATACGACTTACATTTCTAAAGTTTGTTTTATACTACCTTACTGGCGTACAGCGTACGATTGTAACGATTTCCGTAAAATATGAATGCTCACTGCTCATTGTTTGAAAACAATCAATGGAATTTCTATAGATAATATATTAATATTAGAAACACTCGGATAAATAGTGTCGAATAAAATAACAAACATTAAAATACCTAGCAATCTCATCATCATCAGTCCTGTCTCCTGGTTAATCTGCATTATGATTATGTGACTTCAATTGTTATTTCTGCCGTTAAATAAAAGCTAATTCAGGCTCGATTCTTTGTCTATGAATTAAACTTTTTTTATGATCTCCTTTTTCAAGACAAATGATTATTCCTTTGTCTTAAAAATAGATACAAAAGGGGTCCCGTCAGGTAACTTTCTATTCAGTGAGAACATAAATGAGTTAAAACTATAATAGAACGTTTTTCTACATTGCTAAATATCGACTGGTACACTGTAGCAAAATGCAGTTCAAGGCGAAATACGCTGCAAAATAATTATGAACATAGACAATTTACCTATTGTTATTTTTTGTGTAGGTCTCGAGATATAATTATTACCCGACTGCGAAAGAAAGAGAGTTATGTATTTCGAGTGTATGTATGCATATTTTTTGGCACACATTAGAGCCTAAACGGCCTGTCGTAATTTTATGTGAGTGGTGTCAATTGATTCGTATTAGTCGTGAGAGTGGCACATCAAAACATCAAAATAAAGGAAAATGTTTTAAAAAACCTTTTCTTTTCAATTCTACAACGAACTAAATAAAGATGGCATTTATCGCAGTCGGTTTTTTTGTTTTAAATAATTTGTTACTTGTTTTTATTTGGAACCCAAAAGTGATGTAGCTATGGTTCTGTTTCTTTTTAGAACGATTGTACGAAAGGCTGAAAAGTTAAATCGACATAATTAAACTCTGTACAGGCACACGCTATAGTGATAGGTAGGTAGGAGGATGATTTAATCAATAATTTAATAAGTAATTTATCCATAGAGATTTTATAGAGCCAATTTGTGACGGATTGTTTGTTGCTTGTCGTTTGGTGATACCATTGACGAAATACTAATTACGTCAATTGTGGTAGGTACAAGTGCACCTGACCGCCGTTTTTTATAGGTCGTGAGTTTTTATCATATCCAGAATCAATAAAACTCCTAGTCATTAAGAGCATGATCATTTAAATTTGTTCTATAACTAGGTTTCATTTAATTATTTTTAATTTACAAACTTAGAATAGTTTATAAAAATGTTTATCATTCGGCAGTCTCGTTGCCTTTTTTCTTTTTTTTTGAAGAAAACTGCCGTATTTGGAATATACATCCGACGGACGGACGGTGTAAATATACATGAGACGGAAACAAAGAACACCCAGACTTAAAACAACAATTTGGGATAACACAAAATGTTGTCCCGTGTGGGATTTGAACCCACAACAAGACACAGTAGAAAGCTACGTGGCGACCACCGTTTAAGTGGCCACTAGGTCACAAGGCCAACCAAACAGTCGAATTAGAATTAAATACAAATTCTGAGCATGTTCGGATAAATGTATTTATTTTTCTCTGTGCAAGGTGAGTTAAGTTGACATAAATCAAAATTCACTACTCCCTTGTCCTTCTCTTGTTGAATTGTTTCTGGCTCATTGTCCATCATATATATAAGAAACTAGCTGAGCCCCGCGGTGTTATCCGCAGTACAATAAACAATTGTAGCCTATGTGTTATTCTGATGTACTACTCGTGCGCGATAACTTGAGACCCGCGTGGAATTCGTCACCCCTCCCCTCATACCCGCGCACCTACCCTATGACGCACGCAGTGTGAACACTGCGAATTACCAAAACTGTGAATTACCAAAAGTTATTTTAACATGCATATTTTTTTTAAAAGCAATTGCTCGTAATGTACTTATAAAGTAAACATATCTATCTATCAGTCTTAACTGGGTGCTAAATAGAGCATGTTAGAAAACTTGCATCAAGTATTACGTACTTATCTAAGTCTTGTTTGAAAATGTTAAAGTATTTCATTAATGACTATTTATTTAAACGTTAAGGTGAATCCGTAGCTTTGATTAATATAAGGTTTAAAGTATCATGTCTTCCACTGGACAAAACACTAATTTTCAAGCAAAATCGGACACAAGAACTTAACTAAAACTGTAGACTAAATCTGTAATCATTTTAAGAAAAATAACAGTTGTAACCGTTTTCTATTTGCCCAGTTTTTGCTCGTGACTCAGCCCGTCTGTATGTCCGCGGTGCAGCGGCTTAACCACGAATAGACAGACAGACGGTTACTTTTGAATTTATAACATATATTTGACTGCCTCTGTGGCACAGTTGTAGCAAATGCGACTGCTATGCTAGAGGGTCTCGAGTTCGATTCCTGAGTAGGACCAAATGTTTTTGCAAAGATTTATTTTGGAGATTGGGTGTTTTCTATGTATAATATGTATGTATTTACAAAAAAAGTATATAAGTATTAATATCAGTGTCTAGTACCCACAGTATAACCTCTACTTAGTTAGGGACTAGATGGCGTTGTGTTAAAATGTCTGAACACATATTTATTTAAATATTAGGAGGTAGATAAGGATTTCATAAGTACTTACTTGTTTTATTTATAAAGAGTATCAAAAATGTTATTTTTTATTAAGCTACATTAACGAGAGCTTTATCTTCGATGTTTCGAATATTAAATGTAGTTTATAAAACAAACAAACATTTAAAAGGTAGTATAATTAGGCCTAATGGCGCAGAAGCCATCTCAATATTCCACGATGCTGCATTGTCTGTTTTCGCTATGATTATGGTGACTCCTGCTCTTAGCTTCTGGTCGTGCTTTCCATCAGGCAGAGCAGTCACTTTGTCAAACTCATACTTAAATAACCCATTATGAAAACAAACGAATTCACGACACAAATAACTTCATTTAATATCATCTTCTGGTTTAAAAAAATAATCATGAGTTGCTGAAAATTTAAAGCATCAGAAATAATAACATGTCTACAATTATTGATCGTTTGAACAGGAGTTTTAATTATAGATTTTTTCCATTCCTTGAGATTCGTGTTAATTGAGGTTATCTTTTACTTTGCAAAGATAGATTATTTAGGCAACTAACGAGTTTACAACGTCATGCAAAGGCGGTGTAGGGCATGGGCCGTGATGGCCACCGGCCACGATCGCTATAGTTTACTTCAATCCCATCAAAAACATAAATGTAAATTGAGAGTCAAGTTCAATAATATGATGTATACCTTGGTTATTCACTTCAACAACAGTAGTGAGATCTAAATGGGTGCCAAGTTATAATCCAGTCCTGAAATTTATTTATAAGAATATAAAATATTTAATAACAACTTAAATACAATTTCTTCTTAAAACTTAAGATAATATATTGAAGTCTAAAGTCTGACTTGCCTAGTTTTCATATTCATATTCTATTCCTAGTTCCCTATTTCTAAACTTCTTTTTTTAAACAAGTACAACTGTTTTATTTTTAAAGTTTGTAATAACGTCATTTATTTTACCACCATGATTTTTTTTTTACTCTGTAACCGAAGATTGGGTCATCTATAATACCAAACCAACCTAACCTGTTAATATATTAAAATAACAAAAAAAATAATTAAATATAATTTGAATAATTTCTTTGCGAATATTTTTCCTTCAATGTTTATACCCAGTTTAAATTTTTCATTTATTTCGTTTTTCACACGTGAATTTATAAGTAAGAAAAGAAAATGTAGTCATAAATATTGTATTTCCGTATTTGATGTATTTGCCTATTATTTATTTACCCAGTAGTCTCGCCGTCTTTGGTAGTAACCGAAAACGCTAATTCTACAATTTCGCATTTGATTTAACAAGAAAAAAAAACAAAATAAGTCAAATCCTTTTTATTATCATAGGCATCAGAACCAAATATACATATCGTTTTATAACAATTTAGGAAAAAATTACACTATGATACTTTATAAAGTAACATTTTGCTTTTAATTTTGAATTCTTGTCAACTATATCATTAGCCATAGATTATGCCTTCCACTATTAAGACAACAGAGTAACCAAAAACAATTGCTGTTTGGCAAAATATCTTTTTTTTTAACAATGTTTTTAAAGTCATCAAATTTATCTTACTGATTTATAGAAATGATGGTTTGAACATAAAAAGTACAACTTGGTTGTGTTCACACTGCGGGCGTCATAGGGTAGGTGCGCGGGTATGAGGGGAGGGGTGACGAATTCCACGCGGGTCTCAAGTTATCGCGCACGAGTAGTACATGCTATATTAATTGTAAAGTTTCATTAAAATCCATTCAATAGTTTTTCTGTGAAGGAAAACAGTTGATCCAGAACAGAAGGAAACATCCATAGTTACAAACTTTCTCGTTTATAATATTAGTGGGATTCTCGTGTTAGTTTGCTGCTCGAGATGAACTCAGAAACAATATATTAGCCGATTTTCACATTTTTTATGTTTATTTTTCTGACGTGCCTGTACTTGGATAGTTATGCTTAGACCGATTGACATAAGACTGAAATGGAGTGGGTCAGCTAGTGACATTGTAATGCTTAATGAAAGATAAGCTAATGAACGGTTTAATTTAGACTTCATTAAAGAAATATCTCATGGCTTTACGTCATATGTCGTCAGAATATGTAAACGAAACTATATTGAACAAACACGGATTGTTTGATTTCATTTGGTAAGTAAATGTTATTAATATACTGTATTTAAGGAAGATATTATTAATATATCAATAAGGATTTTAAGATTGCTATCTGAATGCCATTGTATGGTTTTATATTATGTACAAAATAGTTCGAATTTATTTATTGAATGAATGCATTATTCCTTGTTTACCTATTATTCGCGATGTTTCCTCAGACCAACGGAGACTGTTACCTATATTTTTGTAACTAACAGGGAAAGAAAATAATTAATTACAATACAATATAGGTAAGTGTAATTAATTTACTTAGAAGGAAAACCATCAAAGTTTATTTCGTTTGTTTTAGAGTAAAAACTAGTATAATTTTTGCTATGGATGGAGACTTATTTGCGATAAAATTATTTTTAAGGTTACAATATCGTCTATATTCCGGCGTTTGGAACGGGTTACGCTCGTGGTCACGGAGAGACTTGTAGGTACGTGCCAAAGTCGCGAAAGTTTAAAAGCTATTATCGCATAGTAAAAAAACAACCTTTAAATGAGATGAGTTTTTTATAAAATTTATAAAAACCCTCCAAAACTTTTTAGTACTAACAATCTCTTACTTAAGCCGCGAATGGATATATGAAGTTGGAAAAAAAAACAAATTATTTTGTACTCCTGTAATCTACAGAAGTTAGCATAGGAGATACAATTAAATTTATAAAAATAAATTGTAAAAACTAAAAATAAATACTTACCTAAACTACTGTCAGCCAACCGAGACAAAATCGGTTCTAACTAAGTATAAGAACAAGAATATATGGAAAAATGGAAATAGCTGAACAATAAGGATTCCTTGCTATTGAATTGTAAAAGTATGAGAAAATCGAACATAAATTGTAAAAAAGCAATCAAATTATTTTAAAGGTTATGATACCTCGATGTTTAAAACCGCTCGTGGTCACAGGTAGTGTCGGGTAGATACCGCGAGCGCTATAACCCGTTCGAAATGTCGTGATAAATACCTTTTGTAACCAAATCCCGCTATAGCCTATACAACAAATATATGTGTAAATGTCGCGAAAATCTAACACAGTTATCACGATCAACACTCACAATATTGACAGTGAAATAAAAAAAACTTTGATTCTTATAAATGTTGCTGAAAATTATTTCCGTAAAAGAATCTTTTCAGATGTTTTAAGACTTTTATCTTAAGTTTCTGATTCTCTTTAAACTTTTAAGTGAATTAAAATTATTCAAAATAATTGCCTACCTAGTGAATACGAGACCTCTCCACGGCTGACATATATTGTAAGTTGATTAGATAGGTATAGTGATGCATGGGTAGATAAGGCTACGCATGATCATTACCTATTACAGTATTTAGAAATTGTATGGTTCAACAAAATATTCAAATACGTATTTTCAGGTGATATAGAGTTTGCATGTGTCTAAGATCACATTAGCATTATAGAAATGAAACGGCCTATGACTGGAGTTTATTTAGAACTTAAAAACAATTAAATTGAGTTACTATCACCGATGGGCGATGATTAAGTTTACCTGGTGATAGCCAACACAATTCGAGTAGAGCCACGCTGATTTCAACACGAATTGTGCGGTTGGACATGACATGACATGACGACATGTGTGATGGTACTAACCTCGTACAGAAGACCATCTAAAATGTTATCATTCATGTTTCGTTGGTGACTGCGAGACCGGAGATTCAAAGATGCAGAAGTATTTGAATTGGGCACCATGCTGCATTATTGCATTTACTACATTTACAATGATGGCTCGGTATAACCATCATTTTGGTTGTAATCAAACGGCCTTGCTGTCGTATATATAGGAGTTTGTATGTATAATAATATTTTACAAGTAACAATAACAATGTGAATAGATTAGCACGGAGCTCAAGCCATTTTATAAATACTTGATCTTGTACTAAATTCGCTCGTGTCTGGGTTTCGTAAATTGTTTACACTTAAATTTTTAATGCACTCTTTATCAAATAAACATGGACAGCGTATATCTTTTGTATTTAGGTAATTTTTACTTGTTTTCCTTTTAATTATGATGGATTTTTTAAAATTAAAACACTAATATTAGCTCTTGATGGTAGACTGGTAGAAAACGCATAAGACATTAAAATCCAACCATGTAGGTGTTACTTGTGCATGAAGTTTTTGTATAATTAATAGCATTTAAAAATCCAGTACTAAACACAATACTTCCCTTAGAAAGCAGGCTTTGGCTTATTATTATCACACTGGCTAGAAGGTTTAGTAAGTTTTGAAATAAAACAAAATATAATCTAACAAATTTACGTGCCCTTGAAATAGTAATTTTCATATCAAATCAATCCCAATCCACTGACGGTAGGTATAGCGAAGGCTTGTTCCTTGTGGGGTCTACTTTCTCTGTCATCAATAACACAGCCGAGAGACGTTTGCTGCTGGACACAGGCCTCTCCCAAGGGTCTCAATAACTGCTGGTCTTGTGCTGCTCGCGTCCAATCTACTTCTTCGACTTTCACCATGCCGTGGAACCACTTTATAAGGTCCCCGCGCTTCATTTTCGTCTTGCTACATCGTGAAATACATACGTATTAGAATTATATACGTATTATAAGGGGTTAGACTTTAGACAAAGTAACAAGAGATTATCACATTTGCCAGCTCAAGTTTCTTGACGCAATGTGATAGCCCATGACCTTTTCAAAGCTCACACTGAGCGTAAAAAAAAAGATAAATATATCACAAGTGTTATTGCAAAAATATTTTTAACGAATAAAATATTAAAATAACGAAAGTAAACACGTAATTAAACGTAAAATAAAACGTAAGTAATCGAGATAAAGTCTTGTGATGTAATTAAACTAAATTACCCTTGCAAAACCGGTATGCAAACACAGTAGCTATTTATAATTACGAGTATACTGGTTTAAAATATAAAAGGTGCTTTAAAATCGTTAATTAATTAATGACGGTAGATAAATAGCTAAACGACAAAGCTTGTGAAAAAATCTCAACGGATCTCCGGCTTTTAGGGGAAACAATTGGCTATGTAAGAAGGGCTGTTTGTGGTATTCCTTACGAAACATTATCACGACCGTCAACATCCTACTTTGAGGTCGACCCGGATCGTGTGCTTTCAATTATCTCCCGAATCGATGCAGCGCTATCCAGGCCCTTTCATGGGTAGCTTGCAGGTTCCCTCCACCAGTCAGCTTAATTACAAAAGTGTTAAAGTTCATACCGGCCGTCACTATAGATTCAGCCGTCACTAGGTAGACACAAGAAAAAGGAGATAATAGTTACTAATCCTCATTTCCTCCTTAAAATTAGAGTGTGGGCATAATTTCTGAAAAGGGTATATCTATATACGTGAATTAACTCTAATTTTATTTTCATATATTAATCGATAATCGAAGGCAGGAGAGGTATGGTTCGCTTCTTTCGGCATCGAGCACAGACATCGAGATTATATTGTACGTAGTACATATATCTCGATGGGCACAGACTGATCTCTTGACGTTCAGATTCTTTTAAAAAGAAAACCATATTGGTCTAGGAACATAATATTGTGTTTAAAATTGTAGATTTTATGATTAATTGATATTAACTAGACTCTATTATTAATTTTTTTTTTTATAGAATCGCTGGCAAACGAGCAGACGTATCGCCGGATGGTAAGCGATTACCGCCGCACATGGACATCTGCAACACCAGAGGCGTCACAAGTGTGTTGCCGGCATTTGGGAGACGGGGAGGAGGATGGTGTTGGGGGATGGGTTGGGATATGGGCTTCCGGTATCCTCAATCACTCGGTAAAATACAGCGCAAGCGCTGATTCACACCGGTTTTCTGTGAGGCCGTGGTATTATTGCGGTCGAGCCGGCAAACATACATACTCTACTACTGGATTCTAATTTAATAAAAGGTAATTTACTAAATATTCATGTCATAATGGATAATTCCGTTGGTTATTTATGTCAAAAGAGAGAGAATGTGCTGCCATTGTGAATTTATATAAACCAAAATGTTTTGCCAAATAAAATACAATTAAAGGAAGCGAGCAATATAATATTATTCATCGTTATAATATTACTTCCACTTAAAAAATTATAGAATAAACAATTGCACCATAAAAACATACAATGCCGTCATATTATTCTAGTATATTATTTTATTATAATATCGTTACTTCGTAAAGCGAGCATGGAACTTTTTGTAAGACGACACGTCGCCTCGAGGTCATACAATTGTTTGATAAAAAACCTGAGCCAACATGAAACTTAATAAATAATTAGACTTCCCTCTTCGATCTACAACATCTATAGCTACTGCTCTCCTTCTAAACATCATAGCGTTATGTTAAGATACCATATGACCTTGATCAAAGCAACCGCTATGAAATATAAAAAACATTTTGTTAAAACCGACCGCGTGTTAGACCATTTTAACCATAAAATGAATACTTCACCTCTATTTAAATTACTTTTTGTACCTATAAATTGTCAAAGAGTTTAATAAAAACTTACGAATAAAAACGATCACGGTCATTAACCTATATGTGTATCATGTAGAAATGTGTTGCTATTTCTTTTATATTACTCTATTGCTTTTTCTGTCCAATTCTTGTATAAACATTGATTTACTTCCTATTAAATTAATATATCCGAATATGGTTTATAAATATATACTGCAAACATTAATATTATATTTACCTGTACTTAACACTTGTCTTAACAAGTAAAATCATTATGAAGTTAGCAAACCTGAACATTCTTACATCATTTTGTTACGGACGCAGACGGGTTTGTTTTTTTTTCTGATATTGATGAAACAGGTATCGGAAACGCACTCGACAGCGCGTACCTGGCCAACGGTACGCTCTCTCACAATGATTCTCTTTTTGGAATTAGTTAAAAAAAAGGTTTATAGATAGGCTTTCTGAACTGATGAAGCTTTAAAGGTATCATTATTTCTTTGACTACCACTATAGGACACTTCTATTTTATTTATAAACGTTATGCATTTTGGTACATTCGCAGTCTTAATACTCAAGGCATTCTATTCCAGTCAATCTTTGGGTGGGGTAAAAATTTATTAATGTAGTTTATTAGCGCGCAATAATAATTAATTATATCAGTTTTCACAGCTTGGGTTGTATCGTCATTATAAATTATGATCGAGTGTCAGTGTTATTAAATACATTCGACTTCTGTCAGAGTTATTAAATACATTTGACTGCCTCTGTGGCGCAGTGGTAGCGAATGCGACTGCTGTGCAAGAGGTCTCGGGTTCGATTCCTGAGTCGGACCAAATGTTTGTATGATCTGCAAATATTTGTTTCGGAATTTGGGTGTTTTCTATGTATAATATGTATGTATTTACAAAAAAAAGTATATAAGTATTAATATCAGTTATCTAGTACCCATAACACAAGCTCTGCTTAGTTTGGGACTAGATGGCGTTGTGTGTTAAAATGTCCGAAAAAGATTTATGTCCGAAAAGATTTATTCATTAATTTACAATAGCAAAAGGCAACATAAACATTCAAACAAACACAAATCATAGTTGACATAATTTATGTAATTAACATGTTAGGAATATATTAATTATAAATGATTTACACAGAATGAAAATCCGGTTTTATATATTAATCACATAATAGTTCTTAAAACTTGGTTTACACAAACCGCAACTTTCAGTTTAAATATGAACCTAATTGCTTTATGTGACATGTTTAAAATTGTGATTCTCGTGGAAATAGCTATTGTTATAAGTAACGATCCCAACCTCATATATATTAAAACCTTATAATTTAATAATCAAGTAAATAATTGGTTCGTATTAAATAATATTAATACCTTGGCGCCTTCCGCTTGCCAGTTTCCGGCGTTACTTAGGAATATTGTTCCGGCGTAATAAATCTTTAATGTTACACAATCTTGTATTATCAAATAATAATTGTATATTAAAAATCATTAGAATAACTATGATAAAAAATTTGATCGATAATATATATATATATATATATATGATATGCTCATCATGGGTGTCATGTCCCTCCAACACAAAGGGAGGATCCTCCAGGCCGGCCAGGCAAGATGACCATGCCTGGCGGGCCACCTGCCTAGTGGCTAACTGCTGAGTAGCCGGGAGAGAGACGCTCTGCTTACATGGACCGTAGGTGCAGTGTGCTGTACCTAGACGCTGATGAGGCCGTAAGGGTAACCAGGCTGGAGCAGTCGCTTCCTGCATATGGTATATACCTGTCGAGGCCGAGGTTGCTGGCTGGCTGAGACTTGCTGTGCACGATGGTGGCGCGGTGATGCTGCTGCTGTTGATTTGCTCCTTAGAAGGCTGCTTCCAATCACTTCGGGGTCACCACTGTGGAGGAACGGGTCACATGCCCCTCCAACTTAAAGGGAGGATCCTCCGGCCAGGCGAGGTGATCACGCCTGGCTGGCTGGCAACTGCCCAACGGCTGGTGTTGGGATGTTGTATATATGCTAATTGGCGTCAGAACTTCTATTGCAATTTGTAAAATAAATATTTAAAAAAAAATTAGAACCGTTTTATAAAAATTAAGTACTAAGAACTAAAAAATAATTCGGTAGATCCAAGTTCACACCCATCTTTTTATTAATCAAAGGCATTGATCAGACAAAAAAATAAAATAAGATTAGATTACCTTTAGATTGATGAGGAAGGGGTACGATGACTGGAACCTGGGACCTATCGAATTATTTTTTAGCTTTTTGTATATTATTTTTAATAAAACCGTTTAAATAAAAAAAGCTGACAAAAGTTTTTAATTTTATTACGTAGTACTTCTCATCTGTGTTCTACTAGTCAAACCCTTTCATTTGACACCAATTTTAAGGTAGTCGTGTCAAAATTTGTGAACCGCCATTTTGTAGCGGCGGCCATTTCGGATGTACAGAGAAACAGAATTTATTTAATTATATTGTCACTAGAATTAAAAGTGTGAACCAAATTTCAGATCAATATGTCAACAGGCAGAGGCTCATATTTCAATTATTACATTTAACCCAGACAAATATACAGGGCGTAACACACAGCTACATAAAAGCGTTTATAAAAACGACTTCAAGAATAATAATAATAATAATGTATTTATTGTTCACAAGTACAAATTTACACTAACAATTTACGGTTTTCGTATCACATATAATTACAAATAATACACTGCTGATACTTAAAAAGGAAAACCTGTGCTATAAGTATCAGCAACTATTTATACAGCACAGTTAGGTAATGCAGCGCAACCATTTCAGGACAGAGTATAAAAAAGAAATTCTGACATCGTAGCCGAACAATATACAACGACACTAATTAAAAATAAAGCAATAATTGTGATCAAACTAAATGAAAAATAATGATCAAATTTATTTAAAAAATGCAATAATAATAGAATAATCACTATAATTAGTAAAAGAATAAGTTAGTATTTTTAATCAAATTATTCAAATAAAAAACCTACTTTAATCAAAATCAACTATCCAAGATAAAATTTAAACCTTATCTAAGTAAATTAAAAGGTCTCTCTGTGTGTGTGTGTGTGTGTGAGAGAGTATGTGTGTGTGCGCGAGAGTATGTGTGTATGTGTGTGTGTGGTGAGAGTCTGTTTAACTGGATTAAGCAGATTTTCAGTTTCGTCATAGCTAAGTGTAAAAAGCCAGTCGGTAGCAACCTTCTTACAGTAATATTTGTTTTTGTTCACAAAATTCAATACTCTGTTTGAAATACTATGTAGAAAGCGCCCGAAAAAGCAGAAGAATCTTTGACTGAAACAGGTCTTGCGTATCTCGTTTAGGGGTAGTCTAAACCTACGTGTTGATTGTCCTCGGAATGTAGAAAAAGAACATTTACCATCACCTGTTACACTATGTAGTCTTAGAATAGTTTGGAGAACACTTGTCGTACTGTCTTGACTCCGAAGTGGTCATATAGTTCTTTGGTAGGAAAACGGAAATGCTTAAAACTGGAAACCTCTAGGATACCTTTTTGTATATTACTCTTACAAGCGCCACCTCAGGAAGAAATACAGTAAGCTATGAGAGATTGGCACAGAGAGTAGTACACCGTTTTTAAAACATTGAAATCCGCTACATGCCTCAGATGTTTGAATATGTATATCAATTTCCTAACTCTCCCAGATAAAAATTCAATTTGTGGAGCAAAACTTAAGCGCGCATTCAAAATAATGCCCAAATATTTGATAATATCCACTTTTTGTAGTGTGGGACAGTTGCACCTGAGTTGCGTATTTGCTGTGTGATTATGGGCTGTGTTTTTAAAATTACTATTATTAAACTGTTTCCGGGTTTTGATATTGAACAACAGATATTTGGTTTTGTCGATATTGAGAGACAGTGTATTGTCAGATAACTATTTAGTTGCTCTATGAAATCCGGCCTGTGCAGCGTCAAACACTCGTTCCCATGAATATGATGTAAAAACAAGCACTGTGTCATCTGCGAAGGCCAATAATTTACCGTCCACTAGATACAGGTTGCAAAGTCCGTTTATGTAGACTAAAAAGAGTGTAGGACCAAGTATGCTACCTTGAGTAACTCAACTAAACTCTACAGGTAGATGACTGCTGACGTGATTACCAATTTTGACACATTGAGTACGGTTGGTCAGGTAACTGGGAAACAGTTGTAGCTGTTTATCCCTAAGTCCGATCGCCTCCAGCTTAAGGATCAACCTGGGGATAGAAACCGTGTCAAAGGCCTTAACCAAATCCAGAAATATTGCCAAGCATCTTCTGCCGCCCTCCAATGCCCTCACCACATGATCAGTGATATCATGAACTGCGTCATTTGTAGATATTTTTTTTTCTAAATCCATATTGTTGTTATAGGATATTGTGAGCTTCAAGATATCGGGTTAGACGATTGTAATTTTTTCCAACACCTTAGACAGAGAAGGCAAGGTAGATATGGGTCTATAGTTGGTGATACGATCAGAGTCGCCAGATTTAAATATAGGATAGATAAGACCCCTCTTTAGTAAGTCTGGGAAAATTCCTTTTTGTATACAAAGGTTGATTATATTATAAATGTGAGTGGCCACCAAGATCGCACTGAACTTTCTAAGGAGATAAGATGATATGCCATCAATTCCAACCGCACAATCTGTACGGAGGGCTAAATTGAAACGGGACCAAACATGAAGCACCAGCTTTTGAGTGAAAAAACCCGGCCAAGTGCGAGTCGGACTCAATACATTTTTTTTTTAGATTACTTTTTGTTTTGTGTTTTTTAATTCGATGCACAAAGTGTCACTCTCACGACTAAGATCTACGGTGCACAAAAAAAAATTAAGAAGTCGGGTAAAAATAGAGTCGAATTGAGATTCTCCTTTTTAAAAGTCTGTTACAAAGGGGTTTCCCGTCTTTAAAGCCTGTTAGCAGAACATGACGGACGTAAGACGTAAGAAACTTGTCATACTTTCATGCGTACAAATACTTTGTCTCCGTCCCCTAGGATTCCCCGGGGATTCATTTGGTTTTTTGTTCGCACTGATCTCCCAGGGGATTTATTTGTAAGTATATGTAAATACAACGTCCACTAGGATCCTATGTGCGCCTTTTACTTAATAATAGCAAATTTAGAGTTCATCCTTAGATTTAAGTTTCTAATGACTTGCCTTCATCATTTTAGTTTTTTCTTTCTCTTTTGTACTGGCAAGCACCAGAATTGAAGGTATCAAAATTTACTCCTGTTTTTGATTTCCATAATTAAGGATTAATTCTCAACTTGGTCCTTCGAGCAGGATGTAAAATAATTAAGATAACTGGTGGCTAAATGAAATAAAAAATATTCAAGAAAAAATTTGGAGCTTATGCAGGCAAGGTGGAGTTTGGACTTAGTTCATAATTTATGTAGAAAACTTTACTTACTACTTATAATTATGCAATGTGAGGGTAACAAAACAATTTTTTTTTTGATGCTACCTTGTACTATTGACTACACGGTTGACCTAGTGGTTTCAGTGGTCGCCACACCGCTTCCTACTACGCCAAGTGTTGTGGGTTCAAATCCTACATGGGACAATACTTTGCGTGATCCATAAATTGTTGTTCTAAGTCTGTATGTCTCTAATTTCATGTATGTTTGTAAAGATCCCCGTGACACAGGAATGTATATTCCTAATGCGGGAGTCGTCTTATAAAAAGAAAAGAAAAATTTGTTAATCTTTCAAACGACTATTGAAACATATTTATTTTACTTGGAACAAATTGAACTAAGAATACGAATCGTGACCACTCCTATTCAACCCGTGGCTGTCGTAAGAGCCGACTAAGGTAGCAAATTACGGAGGACAACATCACTGTCAAAAGAAGGAAAACTAGAAACACCATTCCAAGGTTTTTTTACATGTGGTAACCCCCTCGGGGCTTCAGCCCACCGGAGTTTACGGCGAAGCGGTTTGTCGACATCGAACTGACTAAAACCACACGGTGTGCCACTCTGCGCCTGAGACGGGAGGTATCCGGGAACCGCTTTTTTACGCCATCCAGACCATTCCAAGGATTATCTCAACTAATGCAAAGTTTCACGTCCTCCCACTTGTATACAGATCGACGTAAAATAGCGGACCCAATTTTTCTTGTCAATATCTTAAGCCACAATATCGACTGTTCTGATTTGCTTGAGCAGATATTTTTTAATATGCCGTCTAAATCACTACTTTAAGCCCCTCTTCACATTCAAGCTAAAATAAATTTTAGACGGAACAGCTACTTGGTACGCATAGACAGAAACTTTAATGAATTGTGTGAACTGCATGACATTGATCCATTTATAATTAGTGTTTCCCCAGCAAGGAAGCGTGTTAGCCCTTAGGTTTTCTGAGTGGACTAAGTGTTGCCTAAATTTGAGTTGAAGCAATCACTTATTACTAATCTGGCACTTTTTTTTTTTTATTTAAATATTTATGCACAAAATTGGCAAAGGCGGACTTAATGCCGTAGGCATTTTCTGCCAGTCGACCTTAGGGCGATGCAGAGTTAGCCATGGTAGATGCACAGAAGTAACTGTAATTAAAAAAGGAAATATATATAAATATGCAATGAGTAATACTAATATAATAAATAAGCGTTAAAATACATATTTTTACAATTATACATATATAAATATACATAATATAAAATTTAGAATGGGAGACTATAAAATTAAAGTGAATCTGACAGTGTGTTTAGAAAATGTTGCCGCAAAAGATATTTGAAATTTTGCCGTGTTTTTGCCATTCTAATCCCGAGAGGGAGCGCGTTCCAAAGCAGAATAGACTGTATAAGGAAAGTGGAGTGTACAAAGTCAGAGCTGTGAGTGGGACAGTGAAGAAGTAGATTGTTTGAAGACCTGAGGTTCTTAGCGTGGTTTGCACCTAAATACTGTAGTTGTGTGGTTAAGTAGGCAGGGGAATTTGGAGAAAACAGTAAAGAGTATAGAGTAGTCAGTGCACGTATCTGTCTGCGTATGCGGATAGGAAACCAATTTTAACTGGAGCGATGCTGAGATATATGATCATATTTGCGTAAATTGAAAACGAATCGAATGCAATTGTTGAGAAGACGGTCAAGCTTATTGAGCAGATCTGCATTCAGGTCAAAGTAACACATATCACCATAGTCGATTATAGGGAATATTAGGGTCTGAACAAGCATCGCCTTAGTTTTAGATGGAAGAAAGTACTTCAGTCTGTGGAGGGCCCGCAACGAGCCTGCACTTGCGTATTGTGCAAGATTTTTCTTTTTGTTATATTTTAGGTTTGTTTTATTTCTAACTTATTTGCTTTCAATATTTTATATTAGTCTAAAACTAGAAGTGAAAACTTGTAATTGGCTCTTTGATGACTAATCTGCTTTATTTTTACTAACATTTGTAGCTATAAGTTTTCTGAGACTAAATAAATAAACACCCCTTTAATACCAACCTAACCAACCAGGGTGGTATATATATGACCAGCACGGTAGTACACCAAAACCTTCTTTCCAATCTGAGGTGTATATCCAGCAATGGACTAAAAAGTCTGTTTTAATGTGATTGATTAAATAAAAGAATCCACATTTAAGTGTAGTTATTTAATGATAATCTTAATGTGGGTGGTGGTGGGCCTGGGCGGCAGCCTTCCTCATCTGTACCAACACGTTGCTCAGCTCTTCACGCTTCCTCTTGGCACGGATGTGTGTGCCAAGACGACGCTTCAGGAACTTCAGTGCACGCTTGTCCTTTGACACCTGTTCAGTGAAATTCAGGGTTTTACGTTTATATCTAACTATATAAATAAACATGTTGAAAAAGTAACATATAAAATTAAAATAATAGAAAATACATGTATATTTTCAATAAAACACACACTTATTGATAGCCACCACCCTTGCCTGCTTCTGCTAGGGTGACTGGCGGCCCCACCTGTCACCCCAAGGCTTGCGCTTATGGAGGACGAAGACCGTTTAGCGATCTCCGACGCTTAAGCCTTCTGCGGTACCTAGTCCATGTCCCGGGTTGGATAGGAAGAGTTCTAAATCTCTCCCGGTCCTGCTCTGCCATCTCCTTCGCAAGCATAACTTGCTTGCAAAAAGAGACGGCAGAGTTTTACGCCCTCTCGCTCCGCAACGTCGCCGCAATCATGTTACCGAGCGAGAGAACCCCTACTCCGATGGCCGCCACCAGATCACGCCTCGGCTCGCCACACGGCGGACATTCTGCCAGCGTGTGTAATGTCGTGACAACGGTCTGGTCATCGCAATTGTGGCACTCGGGCGTTGGCTCATTGCAGACCTGACACAGGTGCTCTCTGGAGCATCATTTTCCAGTGATCACCTGCATCAGTCGGTATGACAGGCTCCTGTGATGCTTCTCGAGCAAATCCTCCATAATAGGTCTTACCGCCGCAATATCTGCGTGCCCAAACATACCTACATCCTGTGTCACGAAGACTTTGCAAACATGCATGAAAGAACACAAAGATCATCCAGACTCAGAACCACACAGTATTGTTCTATGTTGGATTTGAACGTGTTAAAACCACTACCACGTGTTAAAACCACGTGGTAGTTTAAACCACATGTTTTGGCTAGCTAGCTAGGCTACTACGTAGTCAAATTGATATTCTTTCTATTAAGATTTGAATATCCTATAGTATGAAAATAGGCATTTACATATTATGTAAGTATATACCATAATATAAAACTATTAATTCATTGACTTTGAACATAAGTAGGATGAAATTTTAAGATTGTCTGTCTTATTCAAAAAGACTTTGTTATAGTGCACTATCAACTTCAACATTTGTTTTACCATTACCGAGCTGTGCTTTGGTTGTTTTTGGAACAGTCTCTAAAAATGAGTTCTAGCTTTTTTTTTCTTTCTTAGTTTTAGTTCATCGCCCCAGAAACCCTGTGCATGCTAAAATTCATTAATACAGTTGGAATCATTTTTGAGATTCAGATTTTATATATATACAACATATTGTACAATTGTACATCACAATTACTGCTATTGAAACTATGGTTAGCTAGCTAATTAGTATGGTTAGATTTTTGTATTTGAAAACTTTTGATATTGATAATTTCATTTGGAGTTGCAAATTAAAACAAACTTTAAATAAAGCTTAATCCCAGATTTTGTAATTTTATCATTAACTTAATAGTTAAGTATGACTGTACTACATTTTGTTGTTATGTTGTAATCTTCATTATTATCATCCTAAGTTTGGGACAGATACGTCTACACATGACAGTCAGATTCCAAAGCAGAACACACCTGTGCTATTGTAAGCAGTCTGGCGATACACATACTATTCTAGATGTATAATTAATAAATTACACCCAAAGACAACAAATAACCACATCCATCACACAACATTAGTCTAGAGGTGGGGTAGAGGTAAATCGAATGCACGACCTGAATACTGAATATACATACCTTAAGCAATTCCATAGCCCTCTTCTCATATTGTGCATGTCCAACTACTTCACGGACCAGATCACGCACAAACTTGGAGTGTTTGGTTTGGAGCTGAAAATTTAAGTTGAAAGATGTTGTAATATATTTTCCTAGAACACAGATTATGAAGTTATGTTCCAAAGATCTATAAAGGTTAGTGTTAATAATGAACTAGTTTTAAAGGTAAGTTGTAGTAGAAGTATTTGAATGTTAGTTTGCCGAGTCAAATTATTTTGGTTAATGTGTGCTAATAAATTTCTTAATTGTTGTAATTGCAACTGATGAAACAATAGTTGGTGTAGTGTGGAAGTTTAGAACAGTCATAATGAACATCTTACTGTAACTGTTTAATGATAAACTATTGTGTCGTAGATCCAAAACATAACCTCTCATCAATAAAACAAAGATACTTACACCCTTTAGCCTGGCGGGTCTGGTCTTGATAGTTTTGTCTGTAAGACCCTTCCTACCGGCGGATATTTTAGTTGTTTTGTGCCCCTTTCGGAGACCGACGGCTAACTCAAAACGGGGAGCCATGCTGAAAATAAAAAACACAGGAACGGTAACGATAAAATCAAGACACTAGCACTTTTATATATCTGTACAGAGCCTTAAATCACTAAATTCTTTAAGTAAAATCATTAGATTATTTAGATTTTTAGAGAAATTAAATTAATACAACTTTTTACGTACTTTTCGGATTGATAGATCCGACCAAAGAGAATTACAAATTTTTTATTTCTAAAATGAACGTCAAAATTCTGTGAATTGCTACTGTATTGTGTCTATGGTGTTAAAATTAATAAGTTTTATACTATGGTACGATTGGCTTTTTGGTATTGCTTTAGCAAACTAACTGTGGACTAGTACAAAATGTTAAACACTTCATGTAGCGCTAGCACAAAAACAAATATAAAGGCGATTAGTTAACAAATATTTATAAAGCATTGTCAAAAAAAAATCATTACTTAGGAATAAGAAAGAAAAATTCTGAAAGTACAGAAAAGATTGTATACAATTTTTTTATGAAATATTACTTAAAACAATACTCATTTGAATTACCAGCCTCCTATTTTCTTAATTTTAAGAATACTTTATTGATTAACTTACAATGAAGTCAGAAGTATAATTGTAGATTTGAATAGTTCTTTATCCATTTCATAAATCGAATATAAACACTATTTAATAAATAAATATATTTTTGCACTGCTTTTGGCAGATCATTCACATAAATAAGATAAAGAAGATTACCAAGTGGGACTCCAAAGTCAGATCCAAAGACAATACCATTGAGTTCAGTATCAAGTTTAGTTATTCTAGTTAACTGAGTTCTATTTCCTTGGTAGGAATCAAGCAATAATCGCGGTATTGGTTTATCAATTTTACATGAAATTTAAGCCAACATCAATTTAATAGGATGCTAATTTTAACTTATTAACGATATTGATAAGTCTCTTGAACAAACTCTTATTATTTAAGGGGACTCGTGCAAAATGTTATATACATATAGAGCGAGGACAAATATAATAATAGAGGCGATCAGTAAACAGAGTACAAAAGTACAGAGAAGACCATGAACAAATTTTGTTATATTGTTTTTTTTTGAATAGGGGTAAACGAGCAGACGTATCACCTGATTCTAAGCGATTATCGCCGCCCATGGACACCCGCAACATCAGAGACGTCACAAGTGCTTTGTCGGCCTCTTAAGAAGGTAACGCTCATTTCTTGAAGGTTTGAAGACCGTATTCGTCCCGGAATACCGCAGGTGAGAGTTTATTCCACAGTGTTGTGCAAGACAGAAAGTTTCGGAAAAGCGCACAATTGTGGGCTACCAACTAATTGTTGCGTAGGATGATGGCGGGAAGAGGCGGCAGGGATCAGTCCGAACAATTCAGGTAGAAGATGTACAGTGGAGCTATGTCTCTAATAAACAAAACTCATTTAAATTACCAGGCTCCTTTTGCCTTAATTTGAAAAATAGAAGTTGACTGATAAGAATATTACACAGTATATTAGAAAACAATACTTTATTTATTTGATATTTTTAAGTAAAAAAATAACAACAAATATAACTAAAACAATTAAAACAAAAATAAAAAGCTATTTTTTTGTTCAACAATGGTTGCTCTATTTCTATCCTCCCGCCAATTTAAATTCATTACTAAAAAAATGCCTTTCTGTTTCATGTATTACTTTCTACTACTCGTGCGCGATAACTTGAGACCCGCGTGGAATTCGTCACCCCTCCCCTCATACCCGCGCACCTACCCTATGACGCCCGCAGCGGGCGTCATCAAGTTATCGCGCACGAGTAGTAAATGGTTTTATTTTTTTTTTTTTTTTTGGATATGGCAATCTAAATGGTTTTATAGTCTTTGAAAAAGTCAAAGTTGAATTTGACAGATGTGACATTGACTGACACTAATTGACATTAACTAATCAACAATTCCACACGAGTTGTCTCGAGGATTTATTTTGTGCGTTTTTATAATTGTTTTTGTACACAAACCGGGATTAATAAAAATAAAATCGGTAAAAGGATAAAAAGTTTAACTACTTCATGAAATATGACACCATATAGTCTAAAAAAATATGAGATAATATAACCTGCAATCTAAAAAATAATCTCTGCAAAAATGGAAGTTGGAGCCGTAAAACAAGCTTTTAATAATGAGGTAAGATATATTACGATGAATAAGTAAATACAGAGTTACTTGACTCAATCATAGATCCAAACACTTTTCAATTTATTCGTTCGTTCATACTTACAAAAATATTTAGTTGTGGGTCACCTTTATCCTTTAGGGGTATGAACATGTATAGATGTTGACATCTTATCACCTAACTGATATGCACACAAAGTTTCATAACAATCGGTCCAGCCATTTTGGAGTTGTTTAGTAGCAAACACTGTAAGAATTTTATATTTTAGATATGCATTGTAAAATGTGGTCATTTTAATATAACATACATTCTTGGATATATTATAGTATGTTTATCAGGGTTAGTTATCTTGACTGACAGCAAATTTAACCAAAAAGTTGTTCCTTATTTTCCATAATGGATTTTTTCTAAAACATGTATTTTACTACAGATTTTAGCATCCATAAACATGATGTGTGTACCTTCTTATAGATATACACTAGCGCCCTGCAATGGTTTCACATGAGCTCTTGATGGAAAATATAATGTAATCTATGCTACCTCCAGATGTGCCACTTAATTGTTTCCAATATCCACAACAGATATGATTATATTTTAGGCAATTACTTAATCCTCGCAGCAGCCTTTAAGTTTATCACAAACAGACAGACAGACAGAAGTGGCGAAGTGCTTTGTTTTATAATATGCATACATTATCATCATTGTTAGCCTATTACAGTTTACCTCTGGACTTAGGCCTTTCAAAATCTTCTTAAATAAATACACTTATAACATTATTTGCTTGTTAATATGAATTAAGACATTTATGCACAGTTGTTGTGTGATGGATATGGACCATTCCTGAATATAAGTTTTTAAAGTATGACTAGAAAAGTTCTGCACTATTAATTTATTGTGATTAAATCATTGTATCAGCATTGAATATAAAAAATCCATAAAAACTAGTTATGTTGCACCATAAGATTTCATAAAGGAATGTACCCAAGCCTTTTGACTTTTAATATAAAAAGATACTAATTTGGATTGACCCATATCCTCCCTGTTAGAACTTACCCTGTCTATCAAGCAAAGCTCTTTATCCAAATTTTTTTTACTGCTTTCAAAAGAAGAAAACTTCATAGTTCAAGTGGTTTTTTCGCAGGTAATATTACTAAAGAAAAAACTAAATCAAGCCAAAATACAAATCATACACAAATTAACTAGAAAAGCTAAACAACTAGTTGAAAAGAAAGTACCAGACCCTTTGAAAGAGAAGCTTAAAAGGAAAGCTCAAGCTGCTGTCGATGAAGTTTTGCTTATGAAGGTAATTTATGCTTCCAATATATCATTCACTTTTTAAAGGTACTAGAGCCATACTGATTTTAGCTTGAACAGGCCAGGCCAGCTTGACTGTGGTGGTACTACTCTCACACAGAAGATCAACCCAAATTGACAGTATTCATGCTGACATGTACTCGTATTGTTTGTGAGTGTGAGACAAAATACTCATTGATGGCAGCATCAGCAACAATGGTGCAGTTCACCAGGCTCGATTGTCTGCATTCATGTTGAGTATTCTGCTTATACTTACCATAAGGCAGAGTAGAGTGATTTGGGAGGCCCATATTTAAAAAAAACTTGAAATCAAACTATACCAATTCATCTGACCACAATGGTTTAGTAGGCGAAACTTCTCTTATAGGAAGCAGTCTACATCCATTAGTGGACTAGTAATGTAAAGTATTATTTGGTTTGTGATGATTATATTTTATTGCCTGATGGTTGAATTTAGACCATTTTGAGTATTTTTTTCAATGTTCTTGGCTTGTATAACTTAACCTCTGATTGCATAACTTTTGTTCCAAAAAATTAGAAGAACATACTCTCTCTTAAGTTTTAGGTTACCATTTTTATATCGATCAATACCTGGACGACGGAGCTTTTCTTAGTATATTTTTTTGGTAAATTTTCAAAAAATGAATGCTAGCTAGATCAATTTATCGGCTCGAAACCCCTGCATACTAAATATAAATGTCATGAAAGTCCATAAAAAATATATACAAGAATTGCTCGTTTATTAGTTTTGTATACTATAAATTGCAATGAAGAATATTTTCAAGTTGAAATAGAATAACTTTAAATTAATATTATTTGAAAACTATCAAAAATGTTTTAACCCACCCCTTTGAAACAGTAGTTAGAGATCAACTGTATAATTCTGATAAATTTTAACTGATTTTTAAATATATTTATTACAGAAAATAAAACCAAAAGATATTGCAAAATTTATAGTCACACATAAAGGAGAACTAAAAGATTTCTTAAACAAGCCCACTGTGGATAATGAAAAGGCATGTGCTCGTTTACTGCTGCATAAGGCATTACAAGAGAAATACAAGTTTATAAGAGACAGATTTGCCAATGTTCCCATAAAAGATCTCTTTATGTCTCGAATAGAACGAAGGAAGATAAAAAAAGAAGCAAAAGAACAGGCAAACAAAAAGAAAAAAGACAAAGATAGTAAAACTGTTAACTCTGCAGGTGATTGGGATGTAGAAGATGTTGGTAAGACTGAGTTTAGTAAAGAAACTAATGATGACAACGAATTGAGTGGTGATGATGATAAAGACGATGATGATGATCCTCATGAATTAAGTGATGGGGATGATGATAAAAAAGGGGATAGTGATGATGACAATGAGAAAATAAATGGTATGGATGCCGAATCAAATGATTTACCAAGTGATGAGGAGGTAAATTATTCTGAAGAAGATGCTAATCAGTTGTCTTCAAACGATGAAGATGAAAATGATGATGAAGAATCGAATGCTACGAAATCTGCAGATGAGTATTTCCAAGATGCAGAAAAAGTTACTAGTCAAAATAAATCAGAACCTAAAACTGAGAAATCATTAGAAAAATTACAGAATGAAGAAATCGTTATTGAAGAAACAAGTAACATCAAACCAAAAAAAGTAAATAAGAAGACTCACGAAAGAAAGCAGAAAGACATAGAGAAGAATAAGCATTTCAATGAGAAAATGCAGAAGAAAAAAATAAAAAAGGATGCAGAGCCAGCTACAGCTAATAAAATTGTTGATCCATTTTTCATTACAGCTACTGGTGAAAATTATATGTCTGTAGTAGAACCTAGGGGTCCTGATGAAGTAAAAGCTGAACATAAATATGGAAATAGAAAGCTAAGAAGAGCAGCCATGTTTGGTCATGTTCTAAATACAAGACCAAGAAATAATAATAGTAATAACTATAGGAACAATAGTGACAATAATGGTAATAGGTTTAATAATCGGCAGGGAGATAACAATAAAAAACCTTTTAATAATAATTTTAATGATAATAAGAGAGGCAATGACAAATTTAATAATAATTTCAGTGATGGAAAGAGATTTGGTGATAGATTTAGTAATCGGCAGGAAGATTTTAATGGAAAACCTTTTAGAAATAATTTTAATGATAAAAAAGAAGAGAAGTTGCATCCGTCTTGGGAAGCTAAGAAAAAGAAATCTGGTATTTTACCATTTGAAGGTAAAAAAATTGTATTTGATGATGATACGTAAATTATATCTTTTAAGTGAATATTTTGTTTTATTTCTAACAGCAACAGATGCTTTCTTCTTTATTTGATCCAGTAGACCAGAAGAATATGGATCACTGATTAAAGATTCGCAAAAAGTCAAAGCTTGACCATGATTAATTAAATTTTGACTGTTTTTTATATAACATACACATGAGTTATAATAATTTTCAGTATAATATGAACTGTCAATGACATAAAACTTTGTGTAACTTGGTCGTAACAGCTTTAATTTATATTTTTCAACTTCTGTACGAATATAAGCAAATCCGATGAATAATATTCAACACTTGGTTATTGGAGGAAATTATAAAAGCTCTTGAAAGAAAGCATTAAAAACGTTGTGATTGTTGAAAGACTTCCGAGGTAATAGAAACATAAAAATGCCAATCAAATAAATATTTTCGGACATCTAACACAACGCCATCTAGTCCTAGTCCCAAATTAGGCATAGCTTGTATTAAGGGTACTAGACAACTGATATACATATATACTTTTTTGTAAATACATATTATACATATCAAACAAACGTTTGGTTCGACTCCAGAATCGAACCCGAGACCCCATTCGTAGCAGTCACATACGCTGCCACTGCGCCACCGAGGCAGTATTATGTTATTATTAAATAATGCAGGTAAAACGGTGATTAGAGTTGGAACAAAAACATTTTCTAATGATTTAGGAATACGTCTCAACATTCTCGTGCCTTTGTGTGCGTGTGTGTGCTTGCGTGCGTGCGTGCGGGCTCGCGTGTGTGTGTGTCAATATCGACAGATAAAAATGCGTACAATGAATACATTAATTCTCTTGACGTATATACATACCTATGATTTATAAACATTTGTAATGTTATACAGGTATAACTTGACTTATTTGCGGTTTCAACAAGCCTCTGTGAAACGTACTACAAATATCTATACGACTATACCTAATATAAAGCTTGCTACAATGCTCAAGTGCATGTAGCATGTGGTGTATCGATGTCACCGTAAGATTGCCAGAACCGTTAATTTATAATCTACCTCGCGATTGTAAACTGTCGAAAGATTGTCACCTGTGACATACTGCTTACAATTTAACGAACTATTTTTCATTAGACTGCAATGTTACGAAATAAAACCGTTAAATCACAATCAGTTAGAACCACTTTGATTAATCATAAATTCATTTTGCTGCCACAACAATTTATGTAACTAATTCTAAAGCTGTGAGGTGTTTTAAATATGAAATCAATTTGCAATCACAAAAACACTTTACGTTTGGCAACAAACGAATTAACAAACAAAATGGCGGCGCGGGCGTATGTTGTTGAACCAATCAGCGCAAAAACAATATGATGGTTTTACTTTGATAGATTATAATCTAACTAAAAATAATACGTTAAATTGTAAGCAGTACATTACAGTTCACAATTTTTCGACAGTTTACTATCTCGCGAAATAGATTACAATCTAACGGTTTTGAGAATATAACACTAATATTAACACAGCACCTTACTCCAGCTTTGTAATTTACACCTTACGCCAGTGTAAACTCAGCCTTGTAGTTTATTGACTAAAATATATTCAAGTCTCGCTGCCATAATTACTGATTTCAAAGCATTCTACCGAACTCGGGATACCTGCAGTTGTGAATAGGGTCTTGACGACACTTATTATTAATAAACAGCTTTATACATATAAGCTATTTTAAGTCAATACAGGTCCCCAGTGGTCGATATTCGACTATAACCAAGAAAGTGCAAGCTCTCGTCACCATCATCATCAGCTTATAATAGTCCACGGCTGGACATAAGCTTCTACTTAAAAAGAGGCTCTTCCGAATTATTTTGTTATGTTTATTATATTCGGAACTCCAACATCTAGACTCACGTTTAGCCAAGTTTATCGTAAACTAAAATTTAGTAAACTATACCATTATACACATAATATGTAAGTCTTACCGTGGGAGAGCCATGCTTCGGCATGCATGGGCCGGCTCGACCGGAGGGTTACCACGGCCTCACAGAAAACAAACTGGCATGAACTGTGTTCAAAAGTTCCTTAAAAATAATATAATGATTAAAAAAAATAAAAGAAAACCGGTGTGAAACAGCGCCTGCGCTGTGTTTCACCGAGTGAGTGAGGATACCGGAGGCCCATAATCCAACCCTTCCCCTCATCCCCCTCCCCATCCCCCAAGGCCGGCAACGCACTTGTGATACCTCTGGTGTTATGGGTGTCCATGGGCGGCGGTAATCGCTTACCATCAGGCGATATGTCTGCTCGTTTGCCCCCTATTCCATAAATAAAAAGAAGTAGGGATATATACATTTATATATATTTTAATTACTTAATTATAAATCGGGGTATTCACACAATCAAAACCAATGTTAAATGCAATATAACAATATATGTTTATCGGTTCAATAAAGCACATATTTACATGTTTCTTACTTCCATAAATTTCCATTTACTTTCAGTAATTGTTGCTAACAAATCTCATAGCCGTCTGTTCAGATTTACAAGATTGGAGTAAAAACGGTAACATTCGGTCAGAGAGCAAACGTTATTCGGGTAAAAACAATTTGTAAGTTTTTGTTAGAAGACCCTTGGGCCCTTTCGGATGAATACATGAATACGTTAAGTCGTAAATGCCCTTTATGATAGCTATGGCTTTTCACAAAGAATTTTGGGTTACCTAAACTCCATAATATACGAGAAATTGTATTACAGAGTACAGCGTTGACGACGCGATATGAATTTTTGTTTAAATTGTTTTACCTATTTGTATAACCAGGTTTTTTTATCATATCAAATTTAGCGACAATAGATAGGATTTCACGGGGTTTTAGATAGGTACATCTAAAACCCCGTGAAATCCTATCTATTGTCGCTAAATTTGATATGAGGTCGTATCATAAAACTAAAGTTGGGTTTCTAAATAATCGCCTCTCACGCTCACACGTCACGCTCGTCATGAATGGGCTGGCTCGACCGGAGTGATACCACGACCTCACAGAAAACCGGTGTGAAACAACGCTTGCGCTGAGTTTCACCGAGTGAGTGAGGATACCGCAGGCCCATACCCCACCGGACGTGGAGGATGACGATAGGGGGAGGACCCATCGCCATCCTCAGAGTGTGGTGAAGGCTTGAGAATAAGGAGCATCACCATCCCTATTCATCTCATGGATATCGTAAGAATCTTCTAAGGAGTAAACTGGACAGAACTACAAAGAGAAGAAAACATTTATACAAACCCTATACCAATCCGTCTGGGCAGCGTGGTATGGCTTTTTCTAAAGAAAACCCTGTGTCCGGCAGTGGATTTTCAAAGGCTGTTAATGTGTGAAGTACAAATAACAAAATCGTAATATTAATTTGTTCATTAACTACCAACTATTACTTCCATTTGAACATTCATCTTATAGTCACTTACCATAGGGCGAACCATCTCTTTATAAGTTCTCCTTCTATGAAAAATAAATGCTAGAAGTAATTTGTCCTACCGTAAGTAGTCTGGGCACTTTGAACATGATTACATGTAATTTTCGTAGTCGTTAGGAATTTAGTTTATGATTGCGGTACGAATTCTACATAGTTATCCGCATTCGTAATTTCTATGGAGCCAACGCGCTTTATTACCCGTCGAGTGGGCAGCAGTTGCATAAATATCAAAAGGCTGTGATGTCACTGTATAAATAATAAATATTTCGGACATCTAACACACAACGTAAATACATACATATTATACATAGAAAACACCCAAACTCCGAAACAAATATTTGCAGATCATACAAAAATTTCCAATCTAGGATTCGAACCCAAGACCTCATGGACAGCAGTCGCGTACGCTACCATTGCGCCACCGAGGCAGTCTGCAGCGCGGCTTTTACAAGGAAAAAAATGGAGTATCGTTGTACAGATCTTCCTAAAACATTGTAGGAATTAGCATTCGCAATATGAATATTTTCGGTTCGGTGACCTTTTCACAAGCTATTAACTTTAAAAGGGCTAATTTTTGTTACAGTTATGTGCCGTTTTGATTAGAACTCTCATGTGATATGACTTTAAGTAAGTTTGAGTTGACTATTTAAACAATTAATTGCCCAAAAAGTTTAAACCCTCCAACCTAACCCAGACTAATAATATTAATTCGAAACTGACAGTGCCTGCTTGCACGTTTTCATGGCTAAACTCTGATGAAATTGGACATGGGGATACTTTGATTCTTGAGGAAGGACATAGGCATATACCTTTTACCACGATAACCGACAGAAACACGGTAAAAGCTAGTTTAATTAAATTCTTCTTCTTCTTTTGATGAAATGGCAACCACCTAATCGGCTATTTCTGCCAATGTCAAGTGTTTAAAGTCTTCAAGTCTTAAGTCTTCGAGTCTTCAAGTCTTAGTCGTGATCAAAATAGTAAAAACTATAAAAAATGTGGATGTGATGAAATGGGGACCGTCTTTTCCTACTTTGATTCTCAAGGAAGGATATATGCATATACCTTTTACCACGATAACCGAAATAAACGCAGTAAAAGCTAGTTTAATTTAATTACACCTGAGTGTGTATTAATAAATGTAAATTTGACTCATGACGTTCATTCCTGCCATCAGTCAACCAATCCAATATGACGTCGTAAATCGCTTCAAGTCATCTATTAAGTGCTGTGTTGGTATGTAATTAAGCATTCCCGTGTTGAATCAACGCAGAACACAAATTAATGGCAGGTCACCGCGTCGTTGCTGACACTCGGTATTACAAATTCCGTATGCAGTTCCCAGCCGTATTTGAATGCCTGTGTTACAAATCTTGCAACAGCAATATTAGTTTGATGTGGTAGACATTGCGTCCGGAGTATGAGTATATAATTATGGCTATGTATAAACTGGATTGGATTTAGCTTTGGTTGCAATTAGTATATATAGATTATAGTCTATTGGAAAATTAATCTTTTAACTAAGTATTTATAAGAGAGAAAGAACTTATTTATAAGTCACACTTAAACAAAAAGAAAAATACGACATTTATAAAGACTAAACAACGAACAAACAATATAAAAACAGTGAAATAATCTGGCTGTGTGACTAAAGAGCCACTGTTCAGCTTGTGGTATGGTCGGTCCTGAAAGTGACCACATCACTGATTTGAATACTTGACAAATTTACCACTGATCACTTATTATATTAGTATGGAGTCTCTCAAAGCAATAACTACATACCTAGTACGTTTTTCGTTTTTGACTGTTAAATCAAAATTAGGTATAACCCTTAGGTATAACGCGTTTTCAGAATTTTATAATATTTATTTAGTAGTTTTTTTACAGTTAGAGTATCGCAAAGTAAGAAACGATATTCGCTTATTTAAAATTAACTGAGTTATTCTGCCTTGCTATGGTTTCGCTTATGATAAATTCAGAAAAAAATCTTATTCTTATAATAGGTTAATATTAAAGAAACAATCATGCCAAAAGAAAACGGAACCACCTATCAATTTCATTACGAAATACCGTATACAGATACCGTAGCACGGCAATATGTAAATAGCGCACAATGGCCAACATAAATCGGAGAAATCTAAGTAACAATCCAGGTGTTACGGTGGCATTTACAAAATGTCCGCATCGGCCACCGTGTCGTGCATTCATGTAACATTCGCAATTTAGTCGTACTGTTGTACAGTCGTAAATCGCGTCACATGTGAGAAATGTTTCATTACAAGTCGCCAGTACTGGGGACTGCAATAGCGGCCGGTGAAGCCGATAAGGAAACGGAAAGCAATACTGCTCGCCATAATACCTATGTCTTGACTTACAGCTATTTATGAATGTCGAAGTAATAACGCGTAAATGTAGAAACTACATTAGCGTCTGTAAAATATTTTTGGTTATCTAAAATGATTAAATGGATTTAAAGTAATCAGTTTGTAGAATAAGGCCAATGTTTTGATAAAGATGCATGTTGAGTTCTGCAAACATTGTTATTGATTGTGGTGATCAAATACATATAGAAGTTTTAAGGAGTATTTAATTTTTGACCATAGACTATAAATCGTTTAAGTTTGATATTCCTAAATAACATTGGACTCCTTCCAGTAAAAGTTTAAATATTTAATTATATGACAAACGCGAAAGTTTTTGAGAAGATGTAAGGATGTTCGATATTTAATCAGAACATAATTTTAGTATAGACTTGGATGGCCATAGAGAACCATAGAAAAATATTTCTTAAAAATATACGCAATTTCGCAGATTGCTAATCGTAAAGTTCAAGTTTAAGCACTCTTTTATGGTTTGAGCTAACTGTTACTTACTGTTTTTCACCGAGTATTACCCCACAAACTCCCTACAAATGTAGGGTTTCCCGCTTGTAGGGACATACCTTCATCATCAGCCTATCGCAGTCCACTGCTGGACATAGGGCTCTCCAATTTCACGCCACTTAGTTCGATCTATGGCTTCTCGCATCCAGCTCCTGCCAGCCGTCTTGCGCAAATCATCGCTCCACCTGGCTTGTGGACGTCCTACACTACGTTTGCCGAGACGCGGTCTCCACTCAAGAACTCGTTTACCCCAACGGTTATCGGTTCTTCGGCAAATGTGGCCAGCCCACTGCCCTAATCTACACAATTTGACTACACGGATAGCGTAGTGTCGTGGGTTCAACTTTTACGTAGGACAACACTTCGGGTGATCCACAATCTGTTGTTCTTGTGTTTGATTGTCCTTAGTGTCCGTTTCATGTATGTTTGTAAAGTTTCCCGTGGCACAGGATTTATTCCTGCTGCAGAAAAAAACCTACCCACTTTCCTTCCTTATCTCAAGATTACCTCACCTAATATTAAGCAAGGTCCCAAACCGTTGACTCTGAAGAGGGATTCAAAGAGCGGCAAGGCATGTCTCTTTAGTTGCAGATTTACATGGGCGAGTTTAGTGACTTACTATCCTACTAATGTTATAAATGCGGACGTTTGTGAGGGTGCATGTGTGTTACACTTTCACGCAAAAACTGTTGAATAGATTTATATGAAAGTAGCTCAGCCCGCGACTCCGGCCAAGTGTATGTAAGAAGCAAAAGCTAGTCATGAAAGACCTTTATTCATAATTTATTCCTTACACATACAACAGTTTCAATTACAATTTTGTTCGTTTATCTACCGCTTATCATCAGGGCTGTATCAGAAAAATGGATAGGCCATTTTATTTATAAGTCTACGTTTACGCGGGCACGTCCAACGAAATGGGATCACGTAGTAAACGCATAATTACAATTGTGAAAGCGCCCGTTAGATGCAAAGGACCGTAGAATGCGACATTTTAAAAAAAATATAACTGTAATGGTGAAAATGTTTGGGCCAATGTGGAGCCAACTTAACTGGAATTCAAATTTGAAATCATTTCTGAAAGACTCTTTCTTGTAAAATACTTTTTAAACCACTTAAAAACAGTAGAAGGTTCTCAATTCGACTGAACCGATTTTAATGATACTTTTTTTATATTTTGTAATTATTTTATCAGATGTTTCAGTGTTTGGAAGGTACATTTTAAAGTAAATAGTATAATACAAATAACCTAGGATTGATGAAGAATATTTTGTTAGTTAGATGATCATCCTAGCGTTGCTCTCGGTTGCTGCCAAAGCTAACACTTTGGAACCCGGGATCCGCTGTCCTTCTCTGTCTTCTTTTCTTTACCCGGTCTTCGGCATCTCTGGTAGTGAGACCATGACCATGCACGAATGTCACCCTTTACGATGTTAAATCAGCACATCTTGGGCCTACTCTTCTACCGAGACCCGGCGGAGGCGGCAGCCTTCTAGATAAGTAGGTATAAAGATACATTAATTAGTCTGCTAGTAATATATAGCTCCTAGTAAAACCAGCTCAAAGTCAACCACTATAGTTAGAAAATAATATCAGTTTCCTACTTATCGCTCTTCATTAATGGGTGTATCGCAGAACTTTAGTGTGTCTACAGCGGATCTCTTCAAGAGTCAGAGCTTAATATTATTATAGATCGTCATGGCAACTTCTAGAACTTAAGACAATAATCTATTAGTTCTATTTCTGAAGAACAGATGGCGCCACGTGCCTCAACTTGAAAGTAAAGATCACAAAGCAAAATCCTAGTAATTTAAAAAAAACCGAAAGCGTTAATGTATGTTCTATAAACATTAATAACTTTTTGTATGGAGTACGCAATTGACTACCATAATGATTAATTTTTATTTAATTTGTAATAAATTACATGCCCGTACCGTATAAATAAACCACAGATGGCTGCAATAATCGCTCCCTCGGGTGTAGGTAACATCTGAGGAATCAGGATTTATAATGTATTGAAGACCAATAAATGATGGACAAGGTGGTGGTTGCGTAATGGCTCAGGAGTTGGACTTGCAGTTGTAGTCATGGGCGTATCCAGGACGGGGGAGTGTGGGGGCGGGGCAGGGAGGTTAACTATTTTCTTTTGGCAGTGAAAGTTAAGAAAAAGTACTTTTGCCATACATAGATACCTACATACATATACATTTGGAGTACATTATAAAATTTGTGAAAATCGTTCGGCGCGTCCGTTTTATCAACTTCATTTTTACTCTGCAAGTAAAAATGGCGCGCTAGGAACATCAATTGGTGGCCGCCTCGGTCCTCACTTTCACAATAACATTACTGAATTTAGTCAAGCCACTTCATGGGCCGCAGCATTCCGGGGTAATACTTCTAGAATATTTTTAGGGTTTTCGAATATATTATATAGTTTTTAATTGTTGTGAAAAATAAAAAATGCCCAAGTATCTATAAAAATTGGGAGAGCCAAAATTAGCCAATCATAATAATGTTTATGAATTGATTAACGACTTAGATCCACCTTGTACAAGTAAGTACTTAAAGTCTTAAACCAAAGTCTATAAATACTTATAGTCTTTGATAAATGGTTGGGTTATGCCTATACTTCTCCCGGATGGTGTAAGAAAGCGGTTCCCGGATATCTCCCGTTCGATTCCGACACACCGCCCCGCCGCAAACCCCGGTGGGGTGAAGGCCAGAGGAGGATTCCACACTTAAAAAAAAAGAAAAAAAAAAAGAAATCCTATACTTCTTGAAAATTTGTTATGTACATATTATGTTAGTTCCAATACAAAATAAACTGACAAATTTAGTGTTACTTAACTTTTAATATTATGACGCACTTTTTGGATAATTAATTAGAATACTTGGTGTCGACATACCGAGTGAAGTCCAGTTTCGTGGACACTTGGAGAGTAAGGCCAAGTAAGTCTCGCAGAAGCTTTGCGTGCTCTACAGATCGAGACGGTATATCACTCTGACCAACCGCCTCCTGCTTAATAAGGCATAAGTCCGGCCTCATATGGAATACTTTTCTCATCTTTGGGGAAGGGACCCCAATTCCAGTTTCTTCCTCTCGACAGCATCCAACGGAGAGCAACTCGAATCGTCGCCTGCCAAGATGTTTTAAATCGGCTAGCCTCTCTAGCACTGCGTAGAGATGTGGCCTCGCTATGCATCTTCTATCGTTTTTGCTGTGGGAAGTGCTCCGAGGAATTGTTTGAACTGATTTCTGCTGTCTCTTTCTGCCATCGACATTAGTTAGATCATTGGTAGTCGACATCTGTCGCTTTTCCAGGAACTTTCCCCTTCGCTCAAAAAAACTGTGGAATGAATTGTCACCTGCGTTATTTCCGAAACAATACGACCTCAAACTTTCAAGAAAAGAGCGTACTCCTTTTTAAAAGGCTGGTAACGCACTTGTGGGCGCAATCCGAAATGCCACCACGCAAACATGGGTGGTGGTAATCGCTTGCCACAATCGATCTGTTTGGTCGTTTGCCCTTAGCCTTTAAAAAAAGCTAGACTTTCAAAGTATTGTAATCATCAAGTTAATACAAGTACCAGAATCTTTTTACTCGAAGGTATCTATACAATAAAAGAATTAATATAAATATCTTTATAAAACAATATAATATAATAGAACCCCATAATGTGGTTCTTGAACCCAATTCGATAAACAGTACACCATCGATATTTTATAATACAGTTAATTTAAGTCACTTGAAGGGGTTTTTGACAAAAATTAATGAGTGATAGTAATAATAACAAGTTGTGGACTGTTTGTATTGAATTAAATCATATCTATATTTTAGGTACTCCATTACTATGATATATAGAAAAGTTTATCGTAGGTACACACATTTTCTTATTTAAAACCAATATAACATGAATTTCATACAAAATTTTATTAATATCGTTGTTCTAAGAAAGGAATAAAAGAAGCTTTTCTTGTCTCTTACTCTTTAGTTGTTTGGAAAACTCAATCCAATCTCACACAGATTCTTAAGTCGGGAATCAAACCTCAACACAGGCAGCGGCTAGAATTTAGTGATATTCATAACGCCTTTTGAATAAACCTTTTATTTATATTTCAATGGTTGTGTGTAAAAGTTACATATTTATAAAACAAACATTGGACCAATGTTTGCTCTAGGTCGCGAAACAGCGGTAATTCGTCAGTTTTTAATCCGTTTTTCAAATTAAAAGTCGGACGTGAACCGTTTGGGTTTTATCGTTAGCCGGTTTTATTTATTTTTTTCCACCAAAAAGGTATCTAGGTTGATAGCGACATTTTTGCAGATTAACTGTGACGGTTTGAAAAATGTTTTTTTTTCAACTGAAATTATTTCTTTAAATTAAATATATTAGTAGTAAGTGAAAGCATTTTAAAAGATTTTCTTTGCTTTGAAATTATTGTTTATTGCTTTGCTTATAGTATACAAATGAAATAAGTTGAATTTGAACTGTGTTAGACATTATATTGAGAGCCACGAGAGGGGTCGGTGGTATAGTATGATATGTATGGCATGGTCCTCCGGTATCCTCACTCACTCGGAGAAACGCAGCGCAAGCGCTGTTACACACCGGTCTCATGTGAGGCCGTGGTATCACTCCGGTCAAGCCGCCCATTAGTGGCGAAGTGTGGCTCGCCCAAGTTATTATATATATTTAATAGGTAGAAATTACCTGCTTTGATTGGATTTCTATCCCTTGCTGTTATTATTATTAACATTTAGTTCTTTCATACAACTTTGAAAGAATATAATGTAACAAAGAATTCACTTTATGGTTTATTTATCCATGTCTATATGCTTTATACCTCCGAGCTCTTCTTTCCAAATTAAGTTGGTCGGCTATAAGTCGTCTACGATATGGATGAATTGTGATGTCTTACTATGTCCGAGTGGAGACGGTATAAGAACACAGTGTCACCCCCCCTATTCATCCCATGGTTGTTTTAAGAACCGGAAAACATCACTGTAATGAAAATGAAAACTTGAACATCTTTGACATCCGTTTCGCCAGCGTGGTACAGCACGTCAAAATCTCTTTTTAAAGGAGAGGCTATGTCCAGTAGTGGACCTTTGATGATGAAGCGGAGTTACTGAAGTTAAACCTTCACAACCCAAGGACTATCTCCATGTAAGTATTAATACATCACATATACATACTATTGGAAATTATGAAGATCTAGGTGGCTGGAAAAGATAAAGAAAGGAAGGTAAAACGGATTGTCGTGTTGAATAAATAAAACAAATTTCTGTCCATTTCCTATTTACAAAATAACATGAACGTTTCAATGTTTTTATAATTTTAAGAATTATACTTAATACTTATAGCTATGAATATGAATAAATCGAAATGACATTGAAAAATAATGATTACGATACATTATGCTAAACTCGCTTTACTTCTAAATGTTATTATTTGTCAAATCCTTTGAACAAATACATCTTATTTATCAGAAGTTGTAAAATGCATTAATATATTTTATTTACGTTCTGGAAGTACATATTTACCATACTTTATGGGTATTTTTTTATTTCTTGACAATACGAATACTGATCATATTTTTGCTAAAAATTGTAAGCAATTTACTAAGATCTTGGTTTAACAATATTTACAGTAAATTATTAATGACTTTCTCCAAAGAGCGTCGTGGAAAATATACGTAGACAGCTCATTTTGCATATACACCAAACTTTGACATGTGCAAGCAAAAAATATTACAGTACAGTTATTTAAGTTACTCCTTATATCATCAGCTATCTGTAAGTGAAAATCGGTCCAGCCGTTCCAGATATTAGCCCGAACAAAACAGAAATTGAAAAAAAAAATGTTCCCGATGTTGATACCTACTAATATTTTCATATGCATTCTAAAATTAAACTCAAGGTTTCGCCTTATGGCATCATGGAAACTGGTCAGGTGTAAAAATAAATAAATAAATTTGTGGAATAAGTGCAAGTGAGTTTAACTCTGGAATGTATTGCAACAAGTTCCATCAAGTGCCCATCGAGAGAATAAATTACTTTCATATGCATTTAGTAAAAATTTGTTAATTTGTAATTACAAACAGACACTTCCATTCATCCTCATCTCGGGAACTTAGTTTGAAATTTTTTATTAATTATTACCCCGATAAAACTATGACCTTCAAAATCAATTTAAGAAACATTAATTTTATTGATCATTAAATTAGTTTGCCTAAATGTACCTTTTTACAACTCCTTTTTGTTCCGATTGTCATTCTTTGGCTTACATATTAATAGGCTCTTTACTATAATCTAGTTTTGTTATCCGTTGACCTTTCTTCTCTTCTTTCTTCTTCCGTCATATCCTGGTCTTGAGCTTCTTTCAAAGAGTCTGGTAGCTTCATGTTGTTTGTCTCTGGCAGTAGGAGAACTAGAAAGCCGGACAACGCTGCCATACTGCCGAATATCATTGTTGGTAGATACTGGTAGTAGTACGTCTGTAAAGTAAAATATGTGTTTTTAAACTACTGCATTCATAGTAATACTTGCGGATCCAGACGATTTCATCTACGTCTCTTTTCGTTATGGCAGACTCCTGTGGGTCTAATCATCAGCCCATCGCAGTCCACTGCTGGACATAGGCCTCTCTAATTTCACGCCACTTAGTTCGATCTATGGCTTCTCGCATCCAGCTCCTGCCAGCCGTCTTGCGCAAATCATCGCTCCACCTGGCTTGTGGACGTCCTACACTACGTTTGCCGAGACGCGGTCTCCACTCAAGAACTCGTTTACCCCAACGGTTATCGGTTCTTCGGCAAATGTGGCCAGCCCACTGCCACTTCAGCTTGCTAATCCTGTGGGCCTAAGCCTGAAGTTAATTATTCTATCTTAGGCATGTCAGCAAAACACACCGTCATCTTCCTAGCCTTTATTATTCCGAAGATCTGGTCTGATCGATCTGATGATGATGAGTAAGAGGCGCTCATAGCCCAGTTGCACTCGGTGACTAGAAACAATCATCGAGGGTAAGCAACGATGGCGCGGTCAGTACCTGGATGGGTGACCGCTGGTGGCATGTTACCATGAGCGTCTCCGTGATTCGGAGGTCACGTTAAGCAGTCGGTCCCGGTTGTTATCATACGATAACAGTCGTGAAGCTTAGTTGGAGGCCTTCGGGCGGCTTAAAAACATCCAACGGCAAGATTTACGTAGCCACAACGTACTCTTGCCAGTCCCCAACCCGCATTTGGCCAGCGTGGGGACGTATGGCCTTAACCCTCTCCTGAGAGGAGACCCGAGCCCAGCAGTGGGACATTATGGGTTGTTGTTTGTTGTTTGGTCTGATCTACTAGTTCAACCCGTTTTTACCTGAATATCAGTTATAACACGGAGCAACTGGCGTCGGACCTTCGCTACTCTGAGGGTTAACTGAATTCGAACGTTGAACTAGTTGTCAGTATATTTGAGATCACTGACTTCCCAATAACGATCATAGATGTTCATGACAACTGGGACCGACGGCTTGACGTGCTTACCGAATCAAGGGCGGGAAACTCGTCATCTTCCATACTCCGGAACGCAGTCCGATCTGGGAATCGAACCCGTGACCTCTTGATCTGCATTCGCTTACGCTAACCACTAGACCTACGAGGTAGTCAAGCAAGCAAAGCACACATTAAAAAAAAAAATTGGTTAGATAGTTTCAGAGTTCAAAGGGAAAAACAACGTGATTTATTAATATTGCGGCGACTTTCACATACAACACAAAAACAGAAACATCTACCGAAGATACGTCGAACTACGGAGTAACGAAGGCCAGAGGAAATTTCTTTTGTGTTGCAGGGACATGACACTCGTTCCTCCACAATATAAAGGAAGTTGATGTTGATTAACTCAAGAACTTTTTGACGGTAGGTACAATTCTATGCAATTTAAAATCTTAAAAAGCTATTCTTAAATTACGGGTTTTTCTCCAAATTTATATACACAAAAAAAAGGTCCAATAGATAGTAGAATATAATTCATAAAATAAAGTTTTAGTTTTGTGATGTCGTGCTCATGTGAGTTTTTTTAAAAGACAACTACTGCCTCAAGAATATAATTCCTGTGTCGCGGGGACTTTACAACCGTATCTGAAACGGACACAAAGAACACTCAGACTCAGAACAACAAGTGTTGTGCCATGAGGGATTTGAACCCACAACACCTGGCGCAGTAGCCGCTTTAACCACTATACCAACCGTGCGTCAATTAGTTCAATTAACTATGTAAATAGGTATTTCTTACCAATAAAGGTGTTTGTGGTGCAACAGCAGACCCTATTCGGCCTATCGTCGACGTCATGGCAAGAAGGGAAGTTCTGTAGTTGGTTGGGAACACCTCAGCAGCGAAGACATAGAGCGAGTTGTACGCCAAAGTAATGAAAAACTTTCCTCCGAGGTATAGCACTATTGACCAGTTGCCAGCTGTGAAAGAAAAAAGTTGGCATTTAATTTTTGTATTTTGCCGAGTTTGGGGTTAAAATCACTATATTTTTTTTAAATACTCGATGTTCTACACTCTTATGACTACCATTCCTTGTTCATTCTATCTATCTAATATCTTTTAAACGACCAATTCTTGTATATATACACTAGCCGACCCAACGAACTTCGTGCCGCCATTTTATTGTATTTTCTTTCTAAATTTCCGAAAAGCTTGTCTTAGCTTTTATGCCCGCTGCAGCTACACGTAATACAGTCGTGGACTAAAAAAATTACACTTCCGGTTTTCTCATAATTTTCTTGAATACAAACCTTCTCATGAGAACAGCAAACATATAAAAAAGAATTATCTAATTTAGAGCAATCGATCGGAAGTTATGCGCGTACATATTTTACCTTTCAATGATTCATTTTTATTTATATAGATAATCTATATCTCGTAAATGGTTCCAACGATTTTCGTAAAATTTAGTATGCAGGGAGTTTTCAGTTTTGGGGTGGTATAAATCGATCTAGCTAGTATTAATTAGGAAATTTACCAAAAGTAATATCATAGATCGCTAAACGATCTCCGTCCTCCATAAAAGCCTGAGAGTGACAGAGAAGGCCACCTAATAAATACCCTAGCAGAAGCAGGCCGGGGTGCAAGCTTAATAAGACAAGAGGGGGTCATCTACAAACCGTGGGATGCCTAAGGTACGTCAGGGTTCCAGGGATTTCCTTTCGAGGGTGTACCTGGTTTCCCGGCTTCTAGTACCCGAAGTAGGGGTATCCGAGGGTATTTTCACATAAAAAAAGGTACTTAAATCAAAAGTGCTATGTGATTTCATAAGTACTTTGGCTTAGGATGTGGTTTGTAAGTTTTGTGTATAGTCAATAAGAAAGATAAAAGTTCCTGGTTAATAAATACGATAGAGACGCTAAAGTTTGTGCAAACAAACACACAGGTCACTAAATTTTAATGTTATATTTAAGTGCAATTTTTTTCAATTCTTAGTATTTATTATATGTATTAAATTACTGACTTTGATTTTGATAACACCTTTATGTAATTTGCTTACTATATCTTGTGATGCTTTAATATTGCATATTTTACCCGACTGCGAAAAAGGGAGGGTTATGCTTTTCGAGTGTATGTATGTATATTTCTTTGGCACGCCCTGGAGCCTAAACGGCTTGTCGTGTTTTTATGTGAGTGGTGTCAATAGATTCGTCTTTGTCGTCTTTGGGTACATTACAATAGAAAATACAAAATAAAAAAATATTGAAAGATATAACTTTTTCTTCAATGAATTTAATAAAGATGCCAGATATTTCCGCAGTCGGTTTTTTTAAATAATTCATTACTTGTTTACGAAGTGCAATAAACTAGCAAACGTGTTATTATGGACTAACGGCTCTGCTTTTCCGTAGCAATTACTTAAAGACATAAATGGCTTATGTAAATATTAAAACCAGAAAATGAAATTGTTTAACGAATGATTCATTCATATATTGTGTTTACTGCAACTGAGAGTGAAACCAGGAAATGCAAACGAAGCGTAGGTACCGTTTCCTTAGTGTATAATTATGTAGTTTCAAATATTACATAAGTTGTACATGAAAACATATTTAAATAACCAACAAACTTAGCTTAAGAAACAATTGCTATGGAGTATGAAAATAGTATGGAAAACTTAATGAAGATTTTCTTGTACCAAGGTTTATAATAAAGAATGACGCATTCAACAACGTTGATTTAACGTGTCACTCTGCGGTTTCGATCCATTTCATTGTAAATATTTGTATACATTTTTAAAATTGATGACACACACAAAACCAATAGATTAGATCAGAAATATATGTGTGTTCTATCTATACTAATAATATTATTAAGAGGTACAGTTTCTAACTTCGTATGGTTGTAGGGGTAATGTTCGGAAGTACTGGTCCGATCCTGAAAATCCTTTACTAATAGATAGCGACACTATTCAGGACTGACAACAGCCATATTTTATTACGATTGAACAAAAATTCAGTTAAAAATAATAATATTTTTAGATCAAGATGTAGAAGAGCGGGCGGTTAACCTCCAACGAAGTGGGCACGGGTCGACTAGTCTGTGATAAAAGAAAGAAATAAAAGTGCCCTGATCGAAAGTAAAAGTTAAATTATCTCTCCCGCGTTACATGTTTACCACTTTGATTGTGCAAAACATCAAGTAGGTATACCTTAAACACTTATAAAATTTAATTACTCTATGCATATTGAAAACTATAAAAACTATTTAGTTTTAAAAAATCATTAAATTAAAAAATATGACCTCACCTGGAACGAATCCGTAGTTAATCAAAATTAATCCAGTCATAAAATAAGCTGTTGCTATGACTCTCTTTCTGCCAAATCTGTCCAGGAATATCAGCTTGCAGACATTAGCAGGCGCTTCTATGACCAAAATCACTATGTAATTCAAGTAACTATTCCCCGACAACTCTATTGCATTTATAGAGAGGCCATAATACACCAATGTAGATGATATCCAAAGAAAAGAGCATATGAACAGACGTTTCCATATCATACTGGATCGCAGAAGCTGGTTGAAAGTAGACTGGTTTTTCTCCAAACTCTCACATTTTCTCTCATCTCTCTGTTTTGTTGCATGCTTTTCAACTTGCTCATAATAATTTTTCGGGACATCGACCTTGTTCATTTTCTCTGATTTTCTGAGGACCTTGACGCCTTCTTCATACCTGCCTTTGCTGAAAAGCCATCTGAAGCTTTCAGGAAGCATCCAGATGTAGACGAAAGTGAATACAGAGGGTGTGTAGATGACGAAGAGGAGATACCTCCAGTTTTGTAGCCACCAGGAGAGGAGCGTAACGGCTACGCCGCCGAGGATGAACATGGTGTTGAAGAGTAAACTGGCGAAGACCCTACCTTTTGGGCCGACCAGTTCTAGCGCTGAAAAGAAAATGTTGAATGTATCAATATATTTTTTTTTGCATTACCGTACCAAAATTTTATCTTAAGATGGTTGTGGTTTTACATTTAGGTAGTTATTTAGGTAGTGTGGTTAGTATGTAAGGGTCTTATTTAGGTACATTATTTCTCAAAGAGTTCATTATTTTGTAAAAATTGAAGACGATTTGTAAAAATTGGATACATAGGAAATTGTATTTCGTTGTTGTTTGTCTACTACTAATTTAGAGTGAGTTTCGACGTTAATAAAACTGTTGATGATTTATATTTAATAGGTAATTAATAATTTTCTAAAAACATAACATAAGTTTTTTTTTTATTCAAAATTTGCACATAATGTGCCATTTATAATGTATAATTAAAGTGGAAAAAAGTTTTTACAATCACAATGAGTTTTAATTATGCATTCATCACTTCAGGATAAAAAAATACGTACTTAGTTAGACTTCATTGCTCACAAATAATAGAATATGATGATAATGCTTGATACATTTCCTACGATTCGATATTGGTAGTTAATCTACATTGTCACTACCGGTAACCCCACGGACACAATATAAGAAAATGCCTAAAACAAACACCGGAAGACCTAACAAAAACTATAATTAGCCACAGCAAGCTAATGGGACGTTCAGCGAACCGTCAGCGAAGGCTGTTTGGGTGACAATTGCTAATTTTAATCGAGTATTTTTTACCCAATAAGGTTAACGTTCCTTAAAAAAATCACATCAAACAAACTGTTGAGTTTAAAAGATTTTACTATTTTACATGAGAAAGTTTGGATGGATGTTTGTTACTGAATCATGTAAAATGGCCAAACAGTTTTAAATGAAATTTGGTACTTATAATTTGATTTAATAATGATATCTCTAGCTAGGCATAATTTGTGCTATGGTAACCAGGCTAAACCGCTGCACCGGTTTCTATAAAATTTCGTATGGAGATACCTGGAGATTTTTGAAGAAGGACATAAGTTATTCTTTACACATTCAAGCGGGCGGAGTCGTGGATAAAACTAGTAGTGTGCATAAACTGCTGCACATAGGCCTTTCGAATTATACACCACTTTCTCTAAACCTAATGAACCATATTAAAACATTCATTCAACATTCAAATATATATGGAAAAACAAAGTTTGCCGGGTCATCTCGTATTATTATATAATCATGTTTCAGCTTAAAATAAAATGAAAACGATCTATTCATTAGAGATATTTAAATAAATATAATTGTGATGGTGAAGGAGTAGAAATTTTATATTATTATATTTATTACGTACTAAAACTAGGTACAGCCTATGCAATTGCTGCAATTAAATAACTGATGAACCCCGCGGTAATACTCGCAGTACGTCAAAAACTGCGGGTCGGAAGAAGTCGATTTACTAACGATAATTTTGCGTGATAACGTCATAAGGAAACACTGCTGAAAAATATGCGTCATAAGCCGAAATTTTAGGCTGATCGTGCCTCTATCGCTTGTTCGACGCGGCTGATCGTGCCTCTCTATCGCTTGTTCGGCGCTCTCGCTTGCAAGCTTGGTTTAGCCGGAACGTGACAATAAGTCGTGCTTTTTTGTGCGTGCAGCCGGCGTTCATCGATGTATATCACGACGTCAGTTAGGTATCAGTGACAGTTCCGTCAAAATCGGCCCAGCCGTTCTAAAGATTATCCGGAACAAAATCGATTTTTCGATTTAAATATCGTATATACTTTAAAATTTTCAGTTTTAATGGAAAGCTGTTAATTTGAAATGACACAGAGACACTTCAATTTTATTTATTTGTATAGATGTATACATGTTTCAAAAATCAATGATTATACTCATTGATAATACATGATCTTCGACTCAACATCTTTAAGCAATAGTTCTCTGTTATTTTCAACTCTAATGATCAAAGTTCGTAATAACATACAGTTGATCTTTGCTTATAAGAGCATGTTATTTGCCATACAATAAGCAATTGACAATTAGCTAAACTTATATACTTTATATTAAAAAATATATAAGTCTAATAAAACCTATTGACTATTAAGTTTAATGATATCTTTATTAGATTAGTAACAATCAAACATCACGAGTCAATCTGATTTATTACACCCAAGCCATCGATTTTAATGTTACGGTAATTTTGTAAAAAGTAACAAAAGTAAGACTTGTTACAAAAAACTCTAAGGAAAAAAGATGCCTGAAATACTTAGACCAGTATTTCTTGAAGAGACAAGTCGTGTCGAAAGGAGGCAACGAACGAGCAGGGTATGTTTTGTTGTGCTCTTTAATGTCAATGAACCTTGTAGCTATGCACCTACCTATTCATAATAGGTATAGTTGCTAGAGATTGTCAGGAGAATGATCAGACTGATCATTGACCCAGTCAACGAACCCAATCGATCTTCTGACGGTAGTGACTCTCACCAACTTGCCACTGAACAGGTGTCAAACCTGACCTTATATAATAGTCATAATTGTATTCTTTATGTATACCTTACCCGATATAATTAAGAAGAGGGGTTGTGTCAACCTCACTCTGTGCAAAGCAAGGACAGAGTTGCTTAATTGTATTCTCCACGTATCGCCCTGTCAGTTTACAATGTGTTAAATATTGATAACTTTTTACTTCAACAATTTTTATAAATTTTAGAACTACAAGCCACAGTTACAGAACTTTTATAGAATTTATATTTAAAATTTATTATGTACTTATATTATTATTAAAATGAAATCATTGACTGCCTCGGTGGCGCAGCGGTAGCATATGCAACTGCTGTTCTTGAGGTCTCGGGTTCGATTCCCGGGTCGGATCAAATGTTTGTATGATCTACAAATGTTTGTTTCGGAGTTTGGGTGTTTTCTATGTATGATATGTATGTATTTACAAAACAAAACTATGTATGTATTTATATCAGTTATTTAGTAGCCATAATACAAGCTCTGCTTAGTTTGGGACTAGATGGCGTAGTGTGTTAGATGTCCGAAAATATTTATATTTATATTTATTTATTTATTTATTTATTCTGCATAGAGGTTATGAAGAAACTTTAACACGAGAAACTTCTTTAGAGATGGGATTGGGTTTTCCTAACTAGACTAAAAAACCTAGAAAGGTATTCAGGGATTAACGTATAAAGTCCAGACCATATTCATCAAAAATAAAGACTAAGTTGTAACTATGACAAATTATTGTCACGTCTATAATAATAGATACAAGAAATAATGGTTCCGCAGTTTATTGACCGGTTTTTGTTGACATATTGCTTTGTTCTGCAAACTTTCGAATTTCCTTAATTTCTCAGAAAGTATTATGAAATATTTCACTTTGGATGAAGTAGATAGATTTAACATAAAGTGTTAGTAACCGACAAAAGTCTACATACAGGTCTTAATTTATATTGCTAAAGTCGTGACTATTTCTTATCTGACTCTGATATGGTTAACTGCGTTGACTGTTGTTACTCTTTTGTTTATTTTTATGATTGTTACATATATTTTTTTGATCATTTTTTATCTAGACCTTAAATCTAGTGAATGTGTCACAAAAACAAAATAAAACGGTCACAACACGCTGAAATACAAATACCTATAAAAAAATATACCTAAAAAATCGATTAACGGAACAATTTAATTTAGCTCAATTTATTAGAGCGAAATGCAAGTATAATATTAAGTCCTGGAAGACGGCTGACCTCAACGGCTAGTTCTTTGATCGCTGTCTTACAACTAGCAAATGATACACTTTTACGATTATTTTCCACGATGCTTGTCAGTGACATTGCACTCAGTTAACCAGTAGAACGAGATTAAGAAACAGGTTGTCATATTATTAGCGATTTAAAAATAAAGAAGCGGAGTTGTTATTAAACCTTGGACACTGAGAAAGTTTAAAACTTATCTGTAACTGAATAGCAAAAAGTATACAAAGAAATTACAGGTACGCGCAGTAAACGTAGCATTTTTTACCAGTAATAAAAACTGCTTTAAATTGAACATATTAAATGGGTTGGAAAAAATTAGTGCGCAGATAAATTGACTTAAATAAGTGAGGAGATAAAATGTACTTAACATCAAGCAGTAATCGTACTTATAGTTAATGAACCGGCAAATAAGATCGCATTGGTAAAATGTTCAATCGGTACGAGGAAAATATTTTACTGAACTCATCATTTTTTAAGTGATTTTATTCATATTTCATTCGGTTTCTATTATTACTCAATATTTGAAAATGGTTTCATATCAGTTTTACACTTTGTATATAATTTTCCATTCTTTATTTTAGCGTCAATTAGGTATTAGGGAGCAAGTACTTCTATTTGATCCCTACAATACTAACTACGTCCATTCTATCTATACTCGAGTTCATATCTAATATTATAAATTTGAAAGTGAAATTTGGCATGTATATGCTTTTTATTATGCTTTGATTCTTCAAGAGACAATTAGGCTACTTTTTTACAAACGATTACAGTAAATTGTAGATGGAAAAAAAATATTCTTGATTGCGAACATTTAATAAAAAATACACAATTGAAACAATATTTACATAACAAATTAGAGTACAATGAGTGGTTTTTATATCGCTAATGGCAATCTTTAACATTAGATGAAGATAATAACAAAATTATTCAGTAAAAAAATTGAATTGAAGTTGTTAAAGAAGCACTAAAAAAATACATACATACATACGTTGTTTGGCATAATTATTTTTATTGAGTGGCAACACCATGTAGTAGTTAGTTTCAAGTTAAGATAGCCACATTGAACATTTTTCTCTTTTTTTGTTTCTTCGAGACACCGATGTTTTACTTAACTCCTTCACCACAATTATATTTATTTAAATATCTTTTAAATGCATCGATCGTTTTCATTATCAATCAAACTGAAGCACGATTATAAAAAAATACGAGCTGAAGAGGAAGACATTGTTTTCCTATTAAAAGAAAATTAGGGGTAGCTCACCCTTATCATTTTGGAGTATGAAAAATAGATGCGATTCTTAGACCTACCCGATATGGGCACAAAATTTTATAACAATCTGTCCAGCCGTTTCGGAGATGTTTGGTAACAAACACCGTGACCCGAAAATTGAATATATATGATTTTAAGCACTTATAAAATACATGTAAGAGATCACATAATGTCTTAATTATCAACACCCTTGAAGCATTCACTACTGGACGTAGGCTTCTTAGAATTTAGTTTTTGGTCTTAATAGCCACCCTAGTCATAAGAGTTAGTATAGGATTGTCTCCTTAGAATTTAGGTTTTGGTCTTAATAACCACCCTGGTCATAAGAGTTAGTATAGGATTTGGCTCCTTAGAATTTAGGTTTTGATCTTAATAACCACCCTGGTCATAAGAGTTAGTATAGGATTCGGCTTCTTAGAATTTAGGTTTTGGTCTTAATAACCACGCTGGTCATAAAAGTTAGTATAGGATTCGGCTTCTTAGAATTTAGCTTTTGGTCTTAATAACCACCCTGGTCATAAGAGTTAGTATAATTTCGGCTTCATAGAATTTAGGTTTTGGTCTTAGTAACCACCCTGGTCATAAGAGTTCGTATAGAATTCAGCTTCTTGGAATTTAGATTTTTGTTTTAATAATCACCCTAGTCATTCGAGTTAGTGTAGAATTCGGCTTCTTAGAATTCAGGTTTTGGTCTTAATAACCACGCTGGTCATAAGAGTTAGTGTAGAATTCGGCTTCTTAGAATTCAGGTTTTGGTCTTAATAACCACGCTGGTCATAAGAGTTAGTATAGAGTTTCGGAGTTTGGGTGTTTTCTGTGTACGATATGTATTATATTTACAAAAATATTTACATGTAATTATATCTGTGGTCTAGTACCCATAATACAAGCTCTGTTTAGTTTGAGACTAGATGGCGTTGTGTGTTAGATGTCCGAAATATTTATATATATTATGACTAACACCAACACTCTAATTGATATTAGCAAAAGTATGTGAAGTGATGACTGACCGTAACAGTTGAATAACATATTATTCACCCGTTTAATTTGATTAACTCCTATTAAAATGATTGTACTGACAGGAGCACCCTCAAATTCTAAATAAATTCCACTGTTCAACAGTGAACTACTAAAGGTTGTTGATTTATGATAAAACATAAATATGAGAAAACTGGAAAACAACTTCTTCCCTTGATGGTCACTAGGCATGCTTTTTACTGGTATGATGATATAAGAAGAATACTGAACTGTATGTTATATCTTAGTTACCTGGTGGCAATAGACTACCACAGCGTATGGACAACTGCAAGTATGTCATCAACCTTTGAGCCTCTTTCGGAATTCAGAGAAGGGGAGGGGTAGGTTATTTTCAAAGACAACTATACTATCATATATGTATATATATATATATATATATTAATCTAAAGGTAGCCACACATCCAGCAGTGGACTTTTAAGACTATTGATCATTCTGAGGGTAAACTAAATATTAATTTCAAACGATTAGAAACGTATTTCAATAGAGTTTTTAAAACAAAGGCTGAATCCAGTGCGGCTGGATAAATTTTTTGTCCGGATCTTTTCAGGCCTCGCTAATTTCAAATCGACAAATATTATTTTAGTGATTTTATTTAGGCCTTAACCAAGTGTTTGCTGAGGGCAGTCCTCAGTCCTACCCAGTTTGTTTAGGAGAATTTCCAACTAATTTTGGTATTTGGTGTTACATTGAATTGGCAACATTAGCAAAGCAAATACTGGTCTGCTTGACTTTTAAAATGAAGCCGTATTGTTTGCGAGGGTAAAAAGGAAGGATACTTTGTTAATTTATTCGAATAAAACGTTTATATCTTTAGGTATATATACGTAACTGTGAGATTGTCAAAACCGTTAGACTGTTAGCTATCTCGAGAGAATTCAAAACTGTCGAAAGATTGTGAACGGTAACATACTGCTTGCACTATAACGTATTATTTTTAGGTATATTATAATCTATCGAAGCGAAATCGTGAAATTGTGATATGGTATGAGACGAGTCCCATCTCGCGCACTGTTATAATCTAACTGAACATAGTACGTTAAATCGTAAGCAGTATGTCACAGTTGACAATCTTTCTTCAACAATCTCGCTTGGTATATTACAATCTAATGGTATTTATCATTGTACGGTGACATATATTCCGAAAGTAAGCACTTTTTGGTTTCATATTCAGGTAGGACTTTTTGAAGTCTAAATCTAATCTGATTTTCTACTACACCATAGGTCTCTTACCCACTAGTTCTAGGGTAGAATGCAAAATGCAGCAATTTACATGTAACTCTTAGATATCGTGGGCTTTGGAAGTGATAGTGTAGTGTACAACTATGCAAGTGGAAATTGTAATTGACTACTGACAATCACAGGTGACGATTTATGATTTAGGAGAAATAAAAAGTTATCATGAAAAATAAATAATTTCAATATACTTATTATAAGTGAATTACGGACATTAATTTTAAAGAAATTGCCGATAAAGTCAATGCTTATTACAAGGCTTATTACAGATGAATTATTACGTTGATTCGTGTACGCCTCAAAAACTTAAAAAGTTCTGCGTTATGCTCAAATTTTAACACAATATGCAAAGAGAACATCAAAGAATCGCTTACCATCAGGCATGCTCGTGCGCCCCCTTTTCCATAAAAAATAGATAATATTCATCTATCTTTTAGTTTTTTACTAATTTCACATCAACGCAAGTATAGAACTTGCGTTGATGTGAAAAAAAATGTGCCGCAACGTTAAATCGTTACAAAGTATTTTTTTAAATTAAATATGAGAAGAAAATGATTTCTAATTTTTCTCGCTACTAGAGGAATATAGAGCCAACAGTAATAAAATCGCTGCTATGAATATACACTCAGTAGTTCTTCTTTATTCTAAAGTTTTGTGATAATGCAAGTTTTAAGAAACGTTAATTTTAACAGACTGTAGTAGTAAGTTTATTTATTAAAATAAAGTAGTACCACATCATACATATTATACTTATAACTAATTATAATAACATGTGTGATTGTATCTGGTAGTTTAGGTAGTCTATGTATGTTTTTATGTTCCACTGGAGCGCTTAAACTACAGAACCGATTCGGAAACGAACTGGGTCACATAGGCTATACAAGTTAGTAGCAAGTTTGTATATAGTCGGATTTTTTAAAATTTTTTCTTATGGTAATAAACCTTTAATTTATCGGAAATTCCTTTAAAATGTATGTCCAAATTTCACTTATGATAAGTATATTAAACTTATGTATTTGTAATGATAACTTTTTACTTCTCCTGAATCATAAAATCTTACATCTTAACGTACCTACCCACTTAATTCATTGACCTCCATTCAATGTTCTTACTTTTCCAACAACTTCAATTCAAAATTGTAATGTAAACGATTAGACGGGAGCTATGTAGCCGTTAAATAGTATTTCATACAAAAAAATACACTACAAGACGTTTAATAAAAAGACACTAATTTGACTTTACAGTTATCAGCTTGAAATATTTATGTATTTACTTCATTGTCGGTTTTATGAGTCATAGTCCACAAGTCGCAGATCCTTTTAATATATCTACATTTCGATCTTTACATATATGAAGTCGCTTCCGCTGTCTGTAATTATATTTTATATCTTTTAAACTACTCAACAGATTTTAATGCAGTTTTTGGAAATAGATAGAGTGATTCAAAAGGAAGGTTATATGTGTGATACGTGCATATTATAGTAGAGCATATTTAAGAATTTCAAAGACTTCCGTATGAATTACATGAATAATAAATCAATAATACTCTTGCGGAGAAACGCGTCACATGTTCCTTAAACACTAAGGAAGAATCCTCCGACCAGGCGAGGTGCTTATGCCTGGCGGGCTACGGCCCAACAGTTAACGTTGGGATGTTGTATGTATACTAATAGGCGCGAGAAATTCTATTGCGCAATTCAGGATTGATAGTTGCTTCACTACTCCGTAGTTCGATGTATCTTCGGTAGATGGCACTGTAATAAATTTCTGGTAGCGCACCAGCACAAGTATGTGGATTTCGCCACACTTCTATTATTTACTTTTATCGTAATCAAATGCATTTGCTGTTTAATTGTTTTATGATTGCATAACATTTTTTCTCATCAAAACTAGACACAATTTCATCTATCTACAGTCAATTTATCCATCCACAGTTTACCTAAGATATTGCTTTTCATGACAAGGCTAATTTCCTTCTAGTATGCACGATACATTAAACTGAAGCACAATAAAGTTTTACATGTAAATTAAATAAAAATATTATAAACGCGTGTATCAGTACCACAGACTTATTTTTCTGAATAAATTCTTATTCTTAAAGAAATTATAATAATTTACACTGTACTGTCTATAAAATGTCACTATAATTTATTGTTGTCTGTGGTTTCATAGTTCCGTAAGAACCGTCATGTTGCCTTGCGTTCACATTTTCAAGGAAATCACAGGTTGCTTCAAATCTGTGTTGGTAGCTCGGTATGTACTATTCCGCATGTGTCCAATGACCTTTGAGATCATTGAGAAGGGACTGATTAAGTTTTTGATTAAATATTCTATATTGCGTCAAGATCTTGATGCATGTGGTCATGATTGATGAGTTGAATATATAAATAAAGATGTAGAGTAGTACATTATATATTCCTTGTGCAGGAGTTGCAAATAATGATAACAGCATTTTTTTTTTGGGAGATGGGGAGGGGGATTGGGGTAGGGTTGGGATATGGGCCTCCGGTATCCTCACTCACTCAGTAAAACACCGTGAGACCGTGGCCGAAACGAGGCTTTTCGACGATAAAATTTGATAAGTATGATCACTTGTTCTGTTTCGATTTGTAATTTGCCTATAAAGCGTATGTATTATATGAGTATATTTACATGTAGTCTGGTTACTATAACTCAGAATCTGTATAGTTTCGGATTATACTACGAAGATCTTGTACTATGCCGTGTGAGCGAATTGTGAAGTTACCGTTGTTAGTAATTATTGAGGAACAATATAAGCTACTGAAATTACATCCCTAAGAAATAGAGCAGTGAATTTACGCAGATAGAAATCAGACAATATTGTATATTTAGTATATATATTGTATACTTATTAGTGTGAATAAAATGTTTTAACAGCATTAATATTATTTAAAAAAAAAACTTACCTAGTACAAAACATGCCGTATAAACGCCTGCGCCAAAAGCTGGTTCCAAAAATTCAAACACAACGAACATGTCGTAATTAACCGACAATGCCCGAATGACGCCGAAGATGCCATTTGACACAGCAGCGAAGATGACAGCAGGACGTCGGCCATATTTGTCCGAGATGAGTCCAGTGAGAGGAATCGCTACGAAGAAACCGGCGTTATGGACCGTACCCACTAAGGAACGCTTCCAATTTTGACAACCCAGGTCGAACTGAAAGAAAAAAGAACAGTTTTTTTTAACATCTGATGCACAATGTCATTTAGTCCCATACTAATTAAAGCTTGTACTATGGGTACAAGAAAACTGATTGTAAATACGTACACAACATATGTAACACCCAAACTCCGAATCAAATATTTGCAGACCATACCAACTTTTGCTGCACCCGGGATTCGAACCCGGAACTTCAAGCCGAGCATCAGACGAAGTGGCGTGCAATTAGAGAGGCCCAATGTCGTCATATCAACCTCTGATTGTTTTTATAAGACCTATCTAAAGATACTTCACACAATGGGGTACACGTGAGAAATAAAAATCATCCCCATTTTACAGGTAGGGGAGGTACCCCTAAAACAATTATCTTTCGTGATTTTATTTTAGCACTTTGTCGACGTGGTAAATACACCATCTATGCAACGTTTTATTTTTCTAGCACTAACTGTTTAAAAGGAATACCTTCCTACGCAGGCATTAGCCTGTTCTACATGTAGATAGATGCGTCCACCGATGACATTTGCGGACGCATCTGTCTTCGTGTAGAAGGGTTGATTTGTTCGTCTGTTGTAGGTATTTAACGTCCACCACTGTTACATTCGTTGTCGGTTTTTGTGGATCGGATCAAAAGGTTTTATCGCGAGAACTCGGCGACTGTCCACACATCTGACGCATACGCATCAGTGTTTATCGGGAAGCGAATGAGAGCGCACGCATGTTTCCGGTGCTTCTTGCACTTTTTTATAGGTTCCCTCTTACTCGTCTAAATGATTAACATGAGCACTGATGAATGACTACAAAATTAATTGATACTTTATCCCTATTTCTCATATTTTTATTGTGTTGTCATCAAACTTTATTTAATCGATAAAATTTAAATTGTCATTCAAATCATAATTACCTTGAATTATTAATTCAAATGATTTATAACTTGTTAAAATATCCGCATACAATCTAAAATTGTTTGTTGACTACGTGTACGAAAAATGAAATGAAATATTCATTTTGAGTGCATAGGTGTTGCGTCTGTCGAGAACCAACACAGACTGGTCAACCTACAGACGTGTGGACGGCTCGTAGTGATGCATCTGTCTCGTATAGAGCAGGCATTAGTCGACAACGGACGGACAGATGAACAGGCATGGCGAAACAATCAGGTATCCGAGATGAGAACTACGGAACCTATAAAGTAGCGTAAAATAACTAAGGGCTAACTGATATAAATAAAATATTTGAGTTTTAATAACTGGAATAAACCCACGACGTAGATTTTTTCCTAGTGCGGAAGTTATCGTTGAACAAAAAAGTCACGGTGAGTACGTAAGTAAATAACACTGCGTATAAATAAAGATCATACGGAGGCGTTTTATTATGTAAATATTTAATTGTGTCATGTACATATAGTTTGTCTCAGTAAGAGTGCACTTTTTCATTTTAAAATATCAAGACATGTACTTTTTGAGAGGATTGAGACTTTTGAAATGAATAAAATATCCGTCAAATGTCCGCCAGCCGCCACGGTGCTAATGACGTGCCATCACTTTTCTCCATGACTTTTTCTGGATGTGGCTGTATTGCAACGATGACGCGTCAAATCTCGGGTTTGAGCTCAGGAATTGTATTTGCATAAAACCGAGATTTCACAAAACCCCAAAACAAAAAAGATGTAATAAAATTGTCTCGATAGAAAATTCTTCGAAGTCGCAAAATAGACAACGGGTTAGTGTCGAAAAATGATGGAGCATGTAAACCAGGGTCATATAACCACTTGTAAGGTCTTCAACTGAGTACCGGTGAAGGGGAGGGGTTAGCAACCCTCGGTTTTTCATAGTGCTGAATATTATTGTTTTATGCCCCTGTATATTTATTTATAAAAGATCTCCAGACAGTTCACAGGATCCATCAATTAGTCTAAAAGGTCTCAGTATAACATTCCAAATTTTTGTACCTACTTTTCAAATTATAATGCAATGCTCTTTCGAAAAGGGTCCCATTTTTAATGATCGTGATAAACGTATGTGACAACTGCAAAAATTCAGAGTAACTTGCAAAAAAGCCACTTGCAAAATGAAAACATGACACTAAATTTAAAATGTTATATGGAAACACCTTGTATTAAAAATATACTTCATTGTTTACGTTCATACTACCAATGCCAATACGTAGTTAGCTGTTTATTTTTAAAGTTAATTTACGTAATAGAACATAATTGAGAAACCTCAAAGAAGTAAACTAAACTTGAAATTAACATATTTAAAATATAAATACACGACGGCCACGTTTAAAGCCCTTGTACCAAGTACCAATCAAATGATGTAAACAAAATACGGTAGGGCTCGTGGTGCAATAATGGCGTATCGTACTAAGTTTATAGTATAAAGAAAATGAACAGATTGGTCATCTGATGGTGAGTGACTATGTGGCCAGTGGATAGACCCCTGGCATATGCAATAACGAGTTTTTACTTTGTTGTACTTTAAGTATTCCTCAGAATCAGGGACCAGGGGTCAGTCGGGTCTTCAGTAACGCTCACATGGCGAAAAGCAGAGTAAGACTTACTTAACGACAGCGTTTCTGTAAGGTTTTTTTCTAAATATGTAAGTGAAAAGCGAATCTACTCTACTTGGTGGAAAACACGAGCAGAATTAAAGTGGCAGGTACCATACTCATTGCAAATGCAGACAATGCAACAATGCAGTATGGTGACCCAAACTATGGCGGCCTTTTAAGATGCTCCTGCATCATTGGGCCTCTGTTTTCGTTGTGATTAAACTGACCAATATGTCCCGAAATATGCCTGCTAGTACGAGCTTCTTACCGAACGTATTTTTAAATACGTGTAGATTTCTTAAAATGAAATAAAAACAAACAAAAATTAATTTGCATATAATATAGGCGGAGGGGTTATAAGTACATTTTTAACTAGGATTTCATGGTTCATTTGTGCCTGTTTAAACATATTCCCATAATTTACACTTTTTTTTCGATTTACATTTACTCAGAAACACGCCAGGTATGTGATCAATGTTTTGAAACTATACTAAGAAAAAGAAAACTAATTTAAAAAGTCGGCGTCGAGTGGAAATTGAATCGAATTGGTACAAGCAGTCAATATTGCATGAATAATAATTTGAAAAATGTTTTCACAAAAGTGACTCACAGACTTAATTTACCAATGTCACAATCTACAGATTAGAAAATAACAGAATTTTTTCATGGCAATGTAAGAATTCTGTTATTTTATCTTCACGCTGCATATAGTATTAAAGAAGTCGATAAGTAAAATATTTAAAATATCCTTGTATATGCCATAACTTTAATCAGTATTTTAGAAGAAACAGAAAATCACTTCTTTCATTCTTTCATTCAAAATTACGGTCGCAGTTATATTCCTTCCATATTATTTCTTCCATACTCTTTCTATACCTTTACTTCACCTTACTTATAGGAATACTTTGTTTTTCTCGGTGACATCTAAGAACCTTAAGGTCGTCGGAATCTTTGGAGTTCATGGTACCTAGCCACACTGCCCTATTCTATGACAAATCCTTTACGTTACAAGCTGTCAGATTATGGAACTCCTTGCCGATATCCATTAGATGTGCCCAGCCCACTCTGACAGCATTTAAGTATATGGTTAAAGATCACAACTCAGATTCATAAGTATTTTTTGCTCTCAACAGCTGTACATGACTAAATGCTTTTTGTTTGTGGATATATATGTATATTATATTTTTTATTATGTATATATGTATACGTGTGTGTATATATTTTATTATTAAACACCACTATAGCTTTAAAACACCTACACGCTTTACTTCGTTCATTTCTTTCTTTTGTGAATATGTTCATCCAAAGGTTGCCTGGAAGAGATTGCTTTTGGCAATAAGGCAACCCATTGTACATATCTTCTTGAAATATTAAGTGGAATAATTTGGAATTGGTGTACGTGACTAAATGATACTGCGATAGGGTAATGATGATGATGTACAATAAAGTATATTCTATTCTATTCTAAATAGAAATCAAATACCAAATAGATAAAAAGGTTGACTAGATAAATAGAATAGATAAAACAGTCAGGAGGAAAATTAAATTATTATTATTATTTTTTGGATTTTTTGATTTTATTGGGTTTCATCACTACTCCTACGTTTGCATAATTTTTTTAAAAAGGGGCACTAAGTTTTTGTTTCAATTCATTTTACCTTAATTAGATATGAATTGGTGCCAAAAACAAATGAAATTTCACTTAAAAAGGCTCACTATATTATTGAAATAAAATGAAATGAAATTTGCTGGCATAGAATATAGGTTAGTACCAGGTGTCAAATTGGTGGTTTAATGTCATACCATATTGCCTTTTTTGGTATGCAAATAATATTTTTCGGACATCTAAATACACAACGCCATTTAGTCCCATTCTAAGCAGAGCTTGTATTATGGGTACTAGACAACTGATCTGAATGCATAAATACCTTTTTTTTTTGTAAATCCTTACATCCTATACATAGAAAAAATCCAAACTCCGAAACAAATATTTGTAGATCAAACAAACATTTGTTCCGACCCAGGATTCCAACCCGAGACCTAATGGACAGCAGTCACGTACGCTACGCGACTGTGCCACGGAGGCAGTAAAAATGCAAATGTTTATTATTTAACATTCTGACCTAAAATTAATTATATTTAATAAAACTAAAAACAATCTTTTCTACCAAACATTTGTGTTACTCAGTTAAAAAATATTTAAATGGTAGTTCTCGTATATTTTTGGAAAATTTATTGTAAATAGAAATACACATTTGAAATATTTTTTTTTATATTATTGTAGAACAAAATGGGACCATTATTTTTGTAGGATCTCTGAGTTTGTACATGGTATAACTATCGCCCTATTGAAATTTAAAAAAAATATATACAGGTAAAAGTCAACAAATTTAGTTTTTTTTAATAAAGGCCTTCACGAGTCAAGTGAGTCGACATCACACACAGCTCTAATGCACTTCTACTGAACGATGAATAATGAATGATCTAGGCTGGGACAATTGACTACACGGTTGGCCTTGTGGTTTCAGTGGTCGCCACTCCACTTCCTACTGCGCCAAGTGTTGTGGGTTCAAATCCTACATGGGACAACACTTTGTGTGATCCATAAATTGTTGTTCTAAGTCTGGGTGTACTTTGTGTCCATTTCATGTATGTTTGTAAAGATCCCCGCGACACAGGAATGTATATTCCTAATGCGGTAGTTGTCCTTAAAAAAACAAAAATGGACTTGATGGATAGTTGTAAGACTTAAAACTCCTACCTACATCTTCGATAAATCAGAAACGCAAGTTAATAACAGAAATGACTAATTCAGGGTCAAATTTCAAGAGTAATGTAAAAAATCTTAAGGCCGAGTTAGATAGCTAGCTACACAGAGCGATGAGCGCCCGCAGGCCGAGGCTACGGGCCTTTCATTTTGTTTCGAAATTCACGGCATGCAACGCAATTTCGTAGGATTTCATATTTATCGTAGTTGTTCAAATAAGTGGCCATCTATTAAACGAATAGGTCTTAAATCTTCATACTTGGAACCTGTTTATAACATGGCATTATTCTTAGCATTTTAATAATATAGAGCTACGTGGGTGATAGATTGAGTTGAAATAAATGTTTATGTTTTGAGCAAGGAAAAAAGTTTTTTGAAAAATGTACAGTAAATAATAATAAATAAAAAATATTTCGGACATCTAACACACAACGCCATCTAGTCCCAAACTAAGCAGAGCTTGTATTATGGGTATTAGACAACAATATATACTTGTTTTTTCTAAATACGTACATATCATACATAGAAAACACACAAACTCCGAAACAAACGTTTGTAGATCATACAAACATTTAATCCAACCCGAGAATTGAACCCTAGACCTCAAGAACAGCAGTCGCATACGCTACCGCTGCGCCACCGAGGCAGTCAATGATGTGGTGCTGTGCTAATTTACCAAGTAATGGAAATAATGAATGTTTTTATTGCAGGTTGTTACCCTTTGCGGATTACTTAACATAGTTTACGGGTAAATTTTTGACACATAATTTAACGCTATTTCACGAATTCTGACTTTACTGTCACTCATGTCAATAGGTAATGGAAACAAATCGTAGAAGTCAATTAAAAATTGTAATGGAGTTTCCAGTCGGTTCTTTTGGAACCGTGCAACTAGAGTTTTTAATGACCTACGATAAACCTTACGAAATTGCCTGAAACGCTCTGCTCGAAATATAAGCTTTTTGGTTTTGAATTTGAAATCTGTTTGACAACCGCGATGGCGCCTTGTTCATAAATGTCACTTAGTGTCTTAATTGAATAAATGATTTTGAATTTGCGCAGTGATGGGGTATGGGGCTGCCGTGTCTAAGGTCTCGGGTACGATTTCTGGGTTTGTCTTCGATGTATAATGGGTATATATATATATATAGTTATATATATGTATTATTCAGTATCCATAATACAAGTGTTGCTTAGTTTAGGACTATATGCCGTTGTGTTTTAGATGTCCGAATTATTTATTTATTTACTAGCATAGCCCCGCCTTGTTTATCCGCGGTACGACATCATCGCGGGAAACTTAGTTACTCCTTATATCATCAGTAAAAGTCCCGTTAAAATCGGACAAGCCGTTCCAGTGATTGGTCTCAATAAAGAGAAAAACAAAAAAATAGATTTTTGATGTAAGTATCGTATTTACTTATATTTACATTCAGTGAAAGGCTGTTAATTTTAAATTTCAATCAGACACTTAATATTATTTATTTTTGTAGTTAATTTTCATATTTAAACGAAACATAGTTCACTTTAACTTGTATGGATCACCATACTAGTTAAAATGTTAAGTTAAGTTAAGTTTCTTTACTATCAAGTACTATTAGATATCTCGGCGCTATAATACAAATATTCTGGGGTTGCTTGTAAATTTATTTGTATAGATATTTGTATAGATCTTTTAATGAGTCCGCTGATTGAATTCAACTGAAATTATCAGTTCTGTGGCTAATATGGCCAGCCTATTGCTACTTCAACGTGCTAATCCTGAGGCCTATTTAGATGAATATTTGTTCCTTATCAGATCACCTTAATACGGATATGATCCTGTACAGAAAGGTAGAACATAGTCCTTTTGATACCACCTCAGGGTAAACGGCTTACAAAATTTTTTTCAGAGCGTGAGCGTGTCCGTAACTTGACTAGTTTTTTTTCTAATTTCATTCTGTTTACAAGTTACTTTTGATGCTTATTTTTTAAATTATAATGCTCTTTTTACATTGCTTAACTTGAAACAGTTTTAATTAAATGCAAAAATGTAATGTGACTTAGTGAAATTGGTATTTTATTACTGTTTTATTTACGTACATTAATATCTAAACTGTTGAATGGTTTTACTTTGTAACATGATAGCTACATATACCGATAAGCATTTTATTAGGTAATTGTGTAAATAATCAATCAAATTTTAATACCAATGTAATCAAGTTTATACCGCATCCATTGAAATAAATTCACAAGAGCCACAAAATTATTCTTTGTGAAATAGCCATTAAATACAATATACAATCCGACTGTAATGGTAATAGAGTTGAATAAGTTGTGGACAAGACTTGAGCTAGTGACGTTGATTGGCTTGCTTTGGCACCTTTTGAAAGTTAGAATCAAGAAAAAACCATTCTCGTACCAAGGAGAAATATATCAGGAAATGGATCGGTGCCATTGCTAGCTATTTGGTGGTTTTCATATTTTTTCTTGGTATAGAAGAGAAACGTTTCTTTGAGGTGTCATTTTATTTGCTTCATGTTAGGAAAATATCATAGTGTGGTGGTTTCTCCCACTTGCTTTCCATACCACAGTGTAACAGACAGGGTTGCCTGCCTACTGTTTCTTGGTCAAGAGCAATTATGGGATACGCACCTCCGCCTCTTGGTGGTATTGTTATCACTGCTACCTGGCAACTAGATGCTTGCAACTTAAGGTCACAAGTGGGTTGACATCTTACGAATCCTCCCCTCAAAATCGATGGGCTTTGGGATCCGGTAATTTCATTCTCTGTGCGAAAAGTAACGAAAACTTGGACAGTGAGTTTTCGTAATCCCATGGTATCGCAGTTATATACTCCTTTCTTGTCCCTATCCTGTTGGCAGTTATCTAGATGTTACTAAGGATCAATTCAATAGGCTTGAGATACTCTAAAACCTCAGTATAAGGTTCATACTTGGATTACGTAAACAGTATAAGTGGTAACCCACCCACCTCTGCATATGGAATATACATATTCTTTCTCTTCAATGTAACATTGTTATCATTAATTTACTATTGTAGTTATGGTATTACTTTGATCTCGTCTGCCTATTTCGTCCAAGCTTAAGCTTAACATTTACAACCAACAAAACTATACCACAACTTACTCCTTTCTCCTTTCTCGAGTGCTTTTAAAGATTTTAGCTTCTATATCCAGTTTTTACTCGACTGTGAAAGAAGTAGGGTTATGTTTCTCGAGGTTATGTAGGTATATATATCTGTATGTATGTATGTTTCTTTAGTACGCCCTAGAGCCCAAACGTTGACGTATTTTTATGTGAGTGATGTCAATAGATTCGTCTTAGCCGTGAGAGTGACACTGGGTGCTTTAAAATAAGAAAAAAACAAAGTAAAAAATAATATACGCAGTCGGGTTTTTTTAATAATTCATTACTTGTTTACTTACTAACTTCTCGCTTAATTTAAAACTAGTTGCTGCTACATAGGTAGATGACATTTTTGTTTTTTTTTTTATGTGTAAGCTGCCAAAATGACTCTGCCCTGCCTGATGGAAAGCACGAGCGAAATCCAAGAGTGGTGGTCACCATTCTCAATGCGAAAAAGAGCAATGCAGCGTGTTGACCCACATTATGGCGGCCTGGTGAGATGCTTTTTCACGCCCCGCTTAAAGGACCCGGGATCATAGAAGGAAACACGTTTAATTTCGTATGTGGTTATAATAAGAGATACGTACAGATGCCTCATTAAATATTTATTCGAACAATGTGCCATCATCTTGTAATTTTCACGCAATCTGTTTGCCACTGTGTACCCACTATTATAATGCATGTATTTATTGTGTTCACAGAGGCGTTTCGGAATCAGTAGAATATATAAATTTCCATATATTCTCATTTTGTTAGCTTTTAAATTACGCGTGTGGACAAAGAAATAGCGATGATTATTATAATGGTTAGTTAAAATATGTCAAATTAAAAAAACACAGAGATATTGTACATCGATGACATTTTTGAACTACGGTTTTACGTTGGCCTAGTGGTTTCAGTGATGGAAGTGGTCGAGGGCCTATTCCCGCAGCGGGCGGAACACACGCCCCCGTCGATGGCCAGTTCGGTCGGAGACGACGGGGGCAGAGAGGTCGACATTCCGCCCGTCAGGGAATCGGAGGTAGGGGCGGCTGTTCTTCGGATCCGATCCAAGAACACCGCCCCCGGGCCGGACGGGGTACCAGCCCGAGTGATGGCCCGAGCCCTCGACCACATGTCGGACCGCCTCAGGGAGGTGTTGGACGCTAGCTTGGCGTCCGGACGCTTCCCTGAGTGCTGGAAGAGCGGGAAGCTGGTTCTGTTGAGGAAGCCGGGACGGCCTGCCGATTCGGTCGCGGCCTA
>PKRV01001314.1:364290-408617 GCA_003709505.1 Hyphantria cunea | reverse complement strand
AAAAAAAGTGGTTTCAGTGACAGAACGATGAATGATGAATGATCTAGGCTGGGACAATTGACTACACGGGTGGCCTAGTGGTTTCAGTGGTCGCCACACCACTTCCTACTGCGCCAAGTGTTGTGGGTTCAAATCCTATATGGGACAACACTTTGTGTGATCCATAAATTGTTGTTCTAAGTCTGGGTGTACTTTGTGTCCGTTTCATATATGTTTGTAAAGATCCCCGTGACACAGGAATGTATATTCCTAATGCGGGAGTTGTCTTTTTTAAAAAAAGACTGTTGTAAAATTGCTGTTCTAAGAGCATTTCCACATTATGCGAAACGATATCGGTATCGTGTGCCGATATCCGAAGTCGTACATCGGAGAAAGTAAAAATTATGTAAGTGTTGGCTGCGATATTCGATATCGGGCCAGACAATATGAAAGACACATACATATTTCATACATTTTACTCCTGCCGATATCGTATCGGTGTACGATACCGATATCGTATCGGGTAATGTGGAAACGCTCTAAGTATTGTAGAGGACCTATTGTAAAGTAATATGTACCAAAGAAAATTGGTAATTTAGATTAGCTTTGATTTAAATAAAGGAACATAGATAGACCATTTTATTTTTCTCAACGGAAAATGATTTTGTATCAGTGTTTGCAAAAGGCATGATGACTAATTTTGAAACACTGTTATGTGATATTCAGAAGTATCTACTATTGTCAAAAACACTAATATTTCTACAAAAAATAAAGTTTTGAAAAAATAGCGATTTAAATTTTTAGTTTGAAATTCATGAGAAAACGCTCGGTGGTGTCATGGCGCCTGTTTGTGTAAGACGCGACGTCACTATTTGTCAACCAGTGTCAATTATACCTGTTAAAAACAGTAAAGTGATCCTCGATTCTACCAGAATAAAGTTTTATACATAAGTGACTTAACTCGCTCCGATTGGTGTTCAACGTAACATGGCGGATTGCTGTATTTTGTAGTTTTATTTTTGTTAATAAACTTATTATCTCGCTCTAGATGTGAAAATAAATATAATTTTTATATTCTATACATCTATCTATTCTAAATACAAAATTTTAATGGTTTTTGGTTACTGTCATCATTTCGATAATCTCGTAATTCTAATTTTGGTATACATATATTTTAAGAAAAATTGACAATTCCATCAAACACCATAGTTAAATATCCACAATTTTAAATATATAGGTCTATTATCACATAAACGAAAGATGCCTGATGATTTTCTACAAACTTCACTAGTTCTAACCTAGTATTACTGTAAAACATGATTTTTTTAATAATTACAGATTATATCTAAATGTCCCTTAATTTTTTATAGTTGATGATGAATAGTTATTATATTTTGCAACAATAGAACATAAGGTATTATTACTGAATATATACAATGTATAATTTCTGTTATTAGAAGTTTTTATGAGGTGTGATTATATACATTGTATACTTTTACGTCTGCCTCGGTGGCGTAGTGGTAGCGTACGCGACTGCTGTCCATGAGGTCTCGGATTCAATTCCTGAGTCGGACCAAATGTTTGTATGATCTGCAAATATTTTTTTCGTTGTTTTCTATGTATAATGTGTATGTATTTACAAAAAAAGTATATATGTATTAATATCAGTTGTCTAGGAGCCAGTAACAGTACAAGACTAGCTTAGTTTGGGACTAGATAGTGTTGTGTGTTAGAATATCCGAAAATATTTATTATTATTATTATTTCCAACTTTCGCATTTAAAGAAATATGATTATATTTCAACATGGGGATAATGCGATATGGTATTTGGTAGTAGAGTCACGCTTTCAGTACAAACGAGGTAGCTCGATCGGGGCGGTACTAGCCTCTCAAAGAAAACCAACCTATAATGAAAGCATTCGTTGGTGGGTGCGAGACTGAAGATCCAATGAAGTATCTTAATGGGCCACCACAACGTGGGTCAACTTGCACCATTGTCTGCTTTCGCAATGAATATGTTAACCACTTCTCTTGGATATTAGCCATGCTTTTCACCAGGCAGAGTAGTTGATTCACTTTGGCAGGTTAACAAAAAAGTAGCAGGTATTACGTACCTATGAATATCAGGCAATGATGTTAGTGCCGTGTATTTGTAGATAGTTTGTATGCATATGTGATAGTGTATCCATTCGGTCCCTTGGTATTCTTCACGGTTTTTGTACGTATGTGTGAACAAGTGTTGCTTCATTACTTCGATATAATTGATTATATTATTTCATTAAATGTCTTTTGAAGGTATCGACAACTTTGTTTTAATGAGAAACTTCCGTTCACACGTGGAAAAAAGGCGGTGAAGGTCAGCTTCAGCATAACGCGCTTCCGTCCCTATCCTGATAACACTGTGTTACCGTATTTGTGTCTTTTTAAACCATGTGACACTTATTACCCCTTAGAATTATATTACAAAAGGGTAAACCAGTATTAGTATAAAAAAACAGCAGTATTGAATTGATTGATACAGATGATTATATCGTAAATAATATCTCTGTCATTAAAACGAATATTAAAAAACTAAAAAAAATATAATTGTTACAGTTTTCATATCTGTTACGAATTTTAATCAAATAAATATTTCATTTCTGTTACGAATTTTTATGAAATATATTGCTCAATTGAGTGGTCTAAAACAGTGACGTCACAAGATGCTTTTAGTAACATTTTTCATAAAAAGTTATCGTTTTGACAGATGATAAAAAGTAACTAATTTGACTAAGGTATCATTTACCATATTATATAGAACAAATGATCATGCATATAACACAATGATTTATCCTATGTAGGCATCGAGCCCACGACCTCTGATTCAACAATCCGGATCACTAATAACTCGACCTGTTTGTGAATATACACTTGAATATTTTTGAAGTGAAAATTTCTTTAGTCGCGTTGAGCACTTCTTGGTACGGGTAAATATTATGGTTTCGCGTCACCGACATGCTGCCATGACATTTTTGAAGTGAAAACTTCTTTGGTCATGTTGAGCACTTTTTGATGGGGGACTTTATTATGGGTTCGCCTCACCGACATACTAATGTTTTATGTTGATAATTTAATTTAAACATTTTAATTTTACACATTAATTTTACAAATAACATTCTAAGTTATAAGTTTTCACTTCGGTAGTCCTTGTGACTGCCAGTTTTTTTATGAAAAGTTGGTTCGTGAAGCAGTCTATTCCGAGCTCTAAACTAATACATTTTAATCTGTATATGTACATATAAAATAATCCCTATTGCTCTAATCATGCCATTTGGATGCGAGAACCCGAGAACCGAACTAAGATGCGTGCAATTGGAGAGGCCTATGTCCAGCAGTGGACTGTGACAGGCTGATTTGATTCACATCACGTGTGAACGGCTAGACCATTTTCACTAATTCTCCTAGTATTGGAAAGTCCATTTATGGAGGGAGGGCTTAGACTATGAAACATCATACTGAGGGCCACAAGAGTTAAAGATTAATGAGAAATGTTGCAAAAAAAATTATTCCTTTTGAGAGACACATACGAAATTGCACAGGTCAGTATAATATTCTAAAAAAAGCGTCTAAAATGTTTCTGAAAAGTATTGTTTTTTTTTTTAAAGACAACTCCATTAGGAAAATACATTCCTGTGTCGCGGCGATCTTTACAAACATACATGAAACACACAAAGTACACCCAGACTAAGAACAAAAATTTATGGATCACTCAAAGTGTTGTCCCATGTAGGATTTGAACCCACAACACTTGGCGCAGTAGGAAGTGGTGTGGCGACCACTGAATCCACTAGGCCAACCAGAGAATATGCATGTATATTCAGTACATTTTGTTAAAGTCATGTAACACTGCGGTGAATATGAGACGCATTCATCACGGTGGACTAGTACCTAATTAATGAAGCTGGCGGAATGCATATCCAATAGCGACAATCTTTGGTGGAATGCACATTTCTGGTGTGTAAATACACACGTGAGTTTATAAGTACCTCGGAGTAATCTTTACTAATATATGAAAAGTTTGTTTGTATGCGTACTCAAACGAGTTAATTTCAGGAACCACTGCTCTGATTTGAAAATTTCTCTCAGAGTTAGATAGCCGATATATCGAGGAAGGCTATAGGATATATATCATCACGCTAAGACCAATAGGAGCGGAATACTTATGAAGAATGTTACAAAAACGGGGGGAAATTATTACGCTACGGGCAGTCAGTTAGTATTAGCAATATAAGTCATTGTCTTACTTCCTAATATTACTTATATTATTAATACTAATATTACAAACACAAAAGTTTGTGAGTATGAATGGATTTAGATAAAACTTTCCTATAATATAACTATATTATTTATCACGCTAACCAACTGCATATTCACTTTCGCAATGAAGATTGTGGCCACCATTCTTGAATTTATCTTTGTAAGTCATCATCATCACCTTCCTAGCCTTTATTATTCCTAAGATTATTTGTGGTCGGCTACCGGCAACCGGCTTTACCTGAATAACAGCACTGGCATCGGAACTCCGTAACCCTGAGGATGAACTGGTTCGAAAGTTCAGTATATTTGAGGGCACTGACTTTCCAACAACGATTGTCAAAGGTGTTCATAACAACCGGGATCGACGGCTTAACGTGCTCTCCGAAACACGGACGGGCAACACCGCCATATTAGTTACTCAGGGCTGCTATTAAGAATTTCCTGTAAGAAAAACCGCAACAGCAATCCGACCCGGGAATCGAACCCGAGTCCTCTTGATTAGCAGTCGAAAATAACAAAATCCACTGCCCGCTTGTGTCGATCCATAACTTCCAGTTTCCAAAATACGTTGAATTTTATGAGAAGAATACTGGCAAAGAAACTTGTTTTATGAGGCGCAATTCACTAAAGGTCTTACTCGATATACATTTCTTTCAGTTCGCAAAATTATACAAAAATCCAACGATTCATACACTTATCATCATTAACATCCTTTAGCAGTCTTCCACTCTGCCTATATAGGTTAGAAAGGGTTGGTAAGATCAGTGAAATTCGTATAAAAATCAGATTGGCAATTTTAGAGTTGCTCTTCTCAGACTGGCAAACTGACAGATGGATAGCGTAGTTTTATAATTATTGCGATAGGGATGTGTTATTTGCTTCACAGCTGATGTTTAAGGGGTCTCACCACTTTTTATTGCGCCGAATGTTGTGGGTTCAATCTCCACTCCCCACATGTGTGATCTACAAATTGTATGCGTGCCTATATGATTTGTTCCTAGCTTTCCTTCTCTTAAGGCCTTGGAGCCTTTCTTTCTTTTACATTTAGAATAAATTTACATAATCATTATCATCAATAGCCTGTTGAATCTGAGTCTGGGTGTTGTTGTCTGTGTCCATTACATGTGTGTATATAAAATGGGAAATACACATATTGTAATTAGTGTCACAGCATATATTATTAGTGCGGGAGTTGTCTTATCAAATATAATAATTAAATGCAACTTACCTCATTAACGATAGAATGTTCTTCTAAATAAACATAAGAGTCACACTTTATCTTCGTTGATGTGTCAAATAAGTGCGGCAAACATTGGCTGGTGTTGGTCCATCTCGTTATGTTGGTAAATGGTGCGTACCGAAAGCACTTGTCAGGTTCGCCGTTGTGGTCATGCGGTATTGTGGAGTTTAGTTCGAATATTTCACCTTCGCACTCTGGGATTTCGCATCTGTAAAGATTGAGAAAGGCTTTAGTATGGTATATTTTCCATGACCTAATCTAATAGTTAGTGGATCTAACTGTTAAGCCAGAGGTCATAGATATGGCTACTGTTAATATTATACACAAATAATCCTGATAATATTATAAATGCCTAAGTTTGTAAGAATGATGAATGCTTGTTATTATTTCATACAAAAACTTCTGAAAGGATTATGATGAAACCTTATAACAATATAGCTTTTTAATCCCAGCAACATTTCCTGTGATAACCGACATAAAAGCGGGAGGAGCCGCGGGTAAAAGCTAGTACGTGCTAATTTACTAGAAAGCTTAAGAGTTTATTTGGTTGAATGGATTAAGTTCAGAAACTACTGGTTCGAATTGAACAATTGCTTTAGTGTCGGATAGACTATCTATCGGGGAATATTATAGGTTCTATAACATTATGATAGGCTTCATAGGAGCTGATTTTCATAGAAATATTTTGCAAAAATGAGGCAAATTGATTCCTTCAAAAAGAAGCGCGTAGTGTAGAAATTAAAACGATTTTATAGGAAGCCTAGTTATGGACCACTCACCATTATGTTACATACTTCAACTTTAGTAATATCGTACTCGTATGCTAAATAATAATTACAATCTTTATATGTTTACCATCATAGTTTCAATTACTAAATTTCCATCGACTGCCATCTGTAGTCGATGGAAATTTACAATATTATCTCATTGTATAGTCATTAATCTATAAAATGTTATGTGTAGGTTTTAACAGATTAATTTACATTATTCAGTAGAATCCACAGAAGACGAAATAATTGCCAACTATGAACAATATAAAGCAAATATGAGCTGCAATTTGAATTTAAGTATATCGAAATATTCTTGCAGGTAATGCAGTTATTGCGTGCTCTCGTTTTAACTAACTCATATTCTACATTACATTATCAGCCTATAGTTATTCAGTGTTGGACATAGGGCTCTCTCATTGCACAGAGAGGTTGAGCGACAATTTGCGCAAGATGGCTGGCAAGAGCTGGATGCGAGAAGCCCAAAATCGATCAGAGTGGTGTGCAATCGGAAAGGCTCACATTGAATTATAGCTACTTTACTTTAGCTTTTCATTTAATTATTGAGGTAAAGAATAGCCCATGACCTTCCTCAAGAATTAAATGCCAAATTTCATTGTGATCGGTGCAACCGTACTTTTTACAGCGCTAACTAACATTCACGTGGGCGGAACCGCGAGCAAAAGCTAGTAATGTATACATTAAAAGTAAAATAACAAACTAAATGGGAATTTCTCAATTTTTGAACTCGTTTAAAAAAACCAGTCCATGAACGGGTATTATCATCACAATTTTGCTTTGTTAATACTTGCCATGATAACCTCAAAGAACAATGGCATGACAAACACAGAGGCCCTTTTATATATCAATGAAACAAATGTCTTCACGGTTTAATGACCGTAAATAGACAACACGGTGTCAGAGAAAACCGATGTCAGGAGCTTCTCTTATCACTTTTTACCGGTTAAGTGTCTGAGTGAATTCACAAAAGATTCAACCGGTAAAAAATTTCATTCAACAAAATACGTAGGGATTATTCTAAGTACGGTAATGCACTTGTACATTTTAAATTGCAGGTTTTAATAACCGCAAAGTTCGCAAAATGTCTCTCGTCTATGTCAATTTATCATGGAGAGTGTTCTAAAGAGCTCTTTCCACATGTCCCACCTTCTCCCTTTCTCTATAGGATAATACGTGCTGGCCTTGGAAGTCACATTTTCAGAGTGGTAGAAATAGGCACTCGAACGTTTCGGCTCTTCCTTCTCGTGTCGAGCAGTCAAAAAGTAGAACTCTCTGCCAGCAACGTTTCGGCTCTTCCTTCCTATCCAAGCAGTCAATAAGTGGAACTCTCTGCCAGCGTATGTGTTTACCTCTCTCTTTGATCCCGGGTCTTTCAAGCGGGTTATGAAAAAGAACTAATCTGCCATAGTGTTAGTCACCATGCTGCATTGCCTGCATCTCTTGAGTTCTATTCATGCTTTCCATCAGGCTGAGTAGAGTCATTTTGGCAGCTTTAAATAAAAAATCTAAACGGAATACCAACAAATGTATGAGAATGACATCATTTCAACGCTAAGTCACGTGTTCAAAACAGAATATTAGACATAAATATAAAAATAGATGCGTTAGCCATTGTAGAAAAAAATTCGAAGTGAAACACTTATATCTACCACAGAGGGGGCTGGTTTGAAATGAAATGGAACCGTTTACTGTGTAAATAGGTTACAAGAACATTTTAACAAGTCTTAACATTTAGAACAGATAAAGTCGGTTTGTTTTATAATTTATTACCATTATACTAATGAAAATATATGGTTGTAGTACTTAGATTTTTTTGTAACAAAGTACAACTTACATAACTATATTTATTTACTAGTTGATTCGTGGAACTTATTCTTTTCAAAAGGAATAAGTTTCCTCAAGATTTTTTGCAATATTTTAATTGGAATTAGTTGGTCGCAGCATGGTGTAGTATGACCTTCCTTGGTAAACAGGCTATCAAATAGTAAAAAAGCTTCTAAATGAAACACGGAAGTTTCTGAGGTTGGACCACTCAAGAAACCAATAAAAACAGACTCTTAAACTTGATAATATTGGAAAAAGAAAATATTCTAGTACAAGGTATTCAATATATTAGAGGATCTCTAAAGGTCTATAAGATTAAAAAAGAATTGTACGTCTACTATCGGCTGTGATCCCTAGTTCTAGTATCTTTAAACTCAGTCATTAACTTTGCAAGTGGTAAAACCTGTCTAATACTTATTATCGGACAAACGCATTCTACAAGGTTGATTGCAATAAGAGAGAAAGAGAATGAGAACTGACAATCGCTGTTACTTGAACGTCTACACTAATTTATACCGTGATACCGTTGATACCGTGGGAGAGCCACGCTTCGGCATGAATGGGCCGGCTCGACCGGAGTGATACCACGGCCTCACAGAAAACCGGTGTGAAACAGCGCTTAGCTGTGTTTCATCGAGTGAGTGAGGATACCGGAGGCCCATACCCCAATCCAACGCCCCCTATCCCCCTCACCATCCCCTTTCCCCCCAGGCCGCAAGTGTGGGTCACCATGCTGCATTGTTCTTTTTCGCATTGAGGATGGTGACCACCACTCTTGGATTCTGCTCTGCTTTCCATCAGGCAGGGCAGAGTCATTTTGGCAGCTTAAATATAAATTTTTTTAGACAACTTCCGCACTAGGAATGTATCCTGTGTCGCGGAGGACTTTACAAACATACATGAAACGGGCACAAAGAACACCCAGACTTAGAATAGCAATTTGTGGATCATTCAAAGAGTTGTCCCATGTAGGATATAAGCCCACAACACTTGACGATAATAACAATTTATGGATCACACAAAGTGTTGTCCCATGTAGGATTTGAATCCACAACACTTGACGGAGTAGGAAGCGACGTGGCGACCGCTAAACCAATAGGCTATACGTGTAGTCGATTCGTGTTTAGACGCTTATATTTAAATTTTTTCATATTATTATTTTTTATCTATAGATATTTAAATCTCTGAGCCTACTTTTCTATTGGGTGCCTGAGACAGTTGTAAGAAAATAAGTTAAAATATATTTAAAACTAGCTGAGCCCCGTGGTACGCAGCTAGTTCAAAAAAAAACCCTAATTTACTTCTTATATTATCAGCTTTCTGCCAGTGAAAGTCTCGTCAAAATCAGTCCTGCCGTTCAAGAGTTTACTCGGAACATACATGACAGAAAAAAAATTAAAAATTGCGTTTTTTACGTTTATATCGTATATACTTTCATATAAATTTACATCATATTTGTTTGTCATGTTTTTGTTTGTTAGTATTTGTATGTAAGTGGTATTGTAATTCACGATTTCGATAGTTAAATCTTTTGATCGCGCGGTTTTCACCGACTAGCCCGCCCGGCCAAGGTGGTACAGTAGGCCAAAACCTCTTCTCTAAGAAGAGGCATATGAACAAGAGTAGAACAGTAAAAGTACTCATGAAGATATTAGTATGAATTTGATTTCATAAACAACAGGTATTAAACGACGCGTTTATGGAAGTTAGCGATAACATATTTTTATTCTGGGTTGGTAGTTGATCAAGAACTGAATACTATTGAAATTACTTTTTTATGTTATAGGGGGCAAACGAGCAGACGTATCGCCTGATGATAAGCGATTACCGCCACCCATAGACACCCGCAACACCAGAGGCGTCACAAGTACGTTGCCGGCCTTTTAAGATGGAGTACGCTCTTTTCTTGAAGGTTTGAAAGTACTATTGGTCCGGGAATACAGCAGGCGACAGTTTATTCCACAGTTTTGTTGTGCGAGATTCCTGGAAAAGCGCACAGTTGTGGAAATATCAATACCTTGGAGATTAGTATATTGCCAGCTATTTTTGTCATTAATTTAGTATTATAAAATTACCGTAGGAGAGCCACGCTTCAGTATGAATGGGTCGGCTCGATCGGATTTATACCACGGCCACACAGAAAACATGTGTGAAATAGCGCTTGCGCTGTGTTTCACCGAGTAGTAGAGCCCATATCCCAACCCCTCCCCCATCCCCCTCCCACCCTCAAAGCTAGCAACGCTTGTGTTGTCTCTGGTGTTGCGGGCGTCCATGGGCAGCGGTAATCGCTTATTATCAGACGATACGTCTGCTCGTTTGCCCGCTATTCCATAAAAAATATAATATCATATAATAATAAACTACTATATGAATACGGACAAACACTACTTAAGTATACATGCTATCAGTAGCTGTGATATTTTCGCTTTGCAGAGCTAATGCGTCTCTTGTGTCGCGTTGTTGACTAGTTCCGAGTATTCGATACGTTTACAAACAATTGTATAACTTTGTAGATACCCGACCTATACCTGTACTACCTATATGCGTATATACTTAAATTATTTTATTAGGATATACGTACATACACCTGTTTTTATCTAAAAGAAGTTGCCGCAGGCGAATAAAATACCTACATTTCTTATTATTGTTGTCAATCGGGCACAGACATTATTAAATAAATTTACTTAGATGCTTTTACTTCTAAGAAAACAGTAAGATCCCTAATATTAGTAAAAACTACTAAAGGAGTATAATACATTAAGGCAAATTTTGTGCTCTTTTCACAATATTTGTTTATTAGTCACAACCGTTGACTACAACACGGCAATTTTATATAAATTGTAGTTAGCGAAACTTGATCGAATTGCCTATAGATTATGGGTTTATGAAGTATGTTTGCATAGCTTGTATAAAAAATACACGGCGTAATTACTTTTGACTATAGATACTCTTAAGATGGAATTTCCCTGCTCCAAAATATTCAAGGTTTGGGAATTCAAGTGTATGCTTAACAGTATTAAGTAGCAAGAATGATCTAATCTTTCCTCGTATTTTTGAGCCAGTTACCAATATATTTGAATTTAGAGACTACTAGTTGACCCTCGCTACTTTGCGGTCTCCGTGTGATGTTAACTATTCTATTATAGGCTCGCCAGCAAAACACACATTCATAAAACATGAAAACCGTTTAGATAGTTCCGAAATTTATTGTGAGAACAACGTGACACAAGAATTATATGTAACTAACTTTTGCCTGGGGCCCGCACGTATGTCGGTTGTGTGTTGTTGTGTCATGTTAATTCGTAGCCTATGCCATTTCATACGAATCAAAGTACCTCCATGACAAATTTCATTAAAATAGGTGCAGCCGTTTGGCTGTAAAAGTGTAACAAATGCGACTAATTACTTTTGCATCCAAACAAACATTTAACATTGGCATTGTATAGACTGTCCCTCTGCCAACGTGCCCCGCTTCCTAACTGCAGGTCCTTATAAATAGGTGTTTCTTTCAGATAAATCTTATAGTGATAACTTGTAAATTATCCGTCTGTAAATTGTTTAATGTAAAAGTCAAAATTCATTCATATGACAATATGAAACCTTAAAATGTATCAACTTTGATAAGAATTTCGTAAATACTATACTACTATTTTGCATACTGGAATAGTATTTTCTTTAATTTGTAATTGTAGGAAATCTTACAACTGTATTGATACATTATACCAACTTAGTCCAAAAAAGAAGGCCAATTTAAAGTTCTCACAGATAACAATTAAATGAAAAACAATACAAATTTACATTCACATGACAACACAGATAAAGCCATAGACATAATCAATAAATAAATTGGCGTTTTGTATTGAAAGAATATAAAGTATTTTTTTTTGTAAAATATATTTATCTAACTGACCCACGCAACCTCGTTTACGTCATCTATTGCCCGTGGCGTAATATTTTCCTCCGTTTTTGTAACATTCTTCATTGCTGCTCATCTTCTACCGGTCTTAGCGTGATGATATACAGCTTATAGCCTTTCTCGATGTTTTTTAAACCGGGTCAGAAGTTCCTGAGATTTCCTTGTTCAAGCAAATAAACAAACTTTTCAGCTTTAAATATTAGTGGTATAGGTCAATCAAAGTCTGTACCATTGTTGTCTATGCACTTTTGCCATCCTATGATATGGCTGTAGTTCATTGATCCCTTTAAAAAAGCCATGGGGTGAGAATCAATAAACTCTCTGTTTAGATTGCCACATAGGATATAATTTTTTTTGCTTGTAAGAAATTATCCAAATTTCGGAAAAAAATGATAATCTATTGGAGCAAAGTCCGTGGGGGACGGTGGACGTCGCAGATATTCCAATTGCAGCTCCTCTAGTTTAGCGACCGTCTGTTGTGCAGTGTGTGGTCTAGCGTTGTCCTGAAGCAGCAGTAGCCATGAGCTATTGAACAGCCTCGTTTGTTTAGCAGCTAGTTCTTTCATCATGGTTTGCAGTTGCTGACAATAGATATCTGCCGTAATCGTTGGACCTGATTTGCGAAAGTTGTAATGAAAGCCAGTACTAGTTCACCGAACACTCATAAGTGATTATTTTTGAGTTATTCAAGTCTTCGTGATTCGGAGATCACGTTAAGCAGTCGGTCCCAATTGTTATCATAGGATAACAGACGCGAAGCTTAGTTGGAGGCCTTCGGGCGGCTTAAAAACATCCAACGGTAAGATTACGTAGCCACAACGTTGTCTTGCCAGTCCCCAACCCGCACTTGGCCAGCGTGGGGACGTATGGCCTTAACCCTCTCCTGAGAGGAGACCCGAGCCCAGCAGTGGGACATTATGGGTTGTTGATGTTGATGTAAGTGTAATGTCGCCATTGATTTCTCTTTCTATTGAGATCCTAATAAGGAGGTGCGGGGAGCACGGAAAGTAACGGTTCATTACGTTTCTTAAGTAAAGGATGAAATTGCTTTTCAAAAACGATTATGGATTCGCTAAAGCGGTAGAAAGATTTACAGATATTTTTTGATGAAAATTCCGTGTGATAAGGACAGGTTTCACTGTATGCGATTATCGGTTTTTTGTTTTATTCTAAAATTAGCAACCCGACCCGGCTCCGCACGAAGTCTTTCAAATATTCGGATTTCCGTTATTAGTAAGAAATGGGAAGCATGATTGACGAAATATACAGATAGCCTTAGAAGTCACCGCCTTAAAATGGAAGACATACGTTCTCGCACTCATCGCTTCGGTGCTTCCTTCCTGTGCCGGGCGTGAAAAAGCATCTCCCCAGGCCGCCATAGTGTGGGTCACCATGCTTTTTCGCATTGAGGATGGTGACCACCACTCTTGGATTCTGCTCATGCTTTCCATCAGGCAGGGCAGACTCATTTTGGCAGCATAAATATAAAAAAAAAGACATATTTTTTGCCGCTAAACGAATGCCTCACTTATCTGCTCAGAAGTTAGGATCAGAAGGTGACTCGCTTGTTAAACAAACATCAAAAGATTTGTTAGACCTTGTTCCGTGATTTCTGACTGCACTTTTCACTAGTCACAATGTGTTTCTTTGCCGAGAGTTGGTTTACGGCAATAACCTATCTGCAGTTTCAACTAGGGATAAATTAATAAAAAACGTTTGGAATTTATCTTGAAAAGAGTATCTATGTTCCTATTTAACCGTTAAAGAATAAACTGATCTTGAATATTAATGAAAGTATTGAATCAATCTAGTTTTTAAGCGACTTAAAAAAAGGAGGATATTCAAATTCGACTGTAGTTTTTTTTTGTAGGTAACAAAAATAAAAAATATTACTTAACCAGTACTTTACCAGTACTTTCAACTGAGTGAATCAATTTTAATGATTCTTCATTCATTTGTAAGCTGATGCTTCCCGTTTGGTCAAATTTCAATGTGGCCCAGTTCTTAAAATTGGTTATTTTAATATTACGAACAGACACTACAATTTTGTATATATGTTTAGGTGTAAAGATAGTTAGGTAGGCATACGTATATAAATAAATTCTGTCAGTTGTTGATATTTTAAACACATAATCCTGTTTTTTTTTTATATATTTGAGCTGCCAAAATGACTCTGCCCTGCCTGATGGAAAGCATGAGCAGAATCCAAGAGTGGTGGTCACCATCCTCAATGCGAAAAAGAACGATGCAGCATGGTGACCCACACTCTGGCGGCAGGTGAGATGCTTTTTCATAGTGGGAAGGAAGTTAACAAGACGATAATAAAACTTAAATTTTTCCATGACGTGAGGAAATAAGAATATGCAGTGTGGCGCCTCCTATTCATCCCGCGGGTGGCGGAAGAGCTGACTAAGGAAGAAAACCAAATCACAGCATTGCTAAGAGAAGGAAAACTTAAAGCAAATCTTCAGCCGTGGGAGAGCTACGCTTCGGCATGAATGGGATGGCTCGACTGGAGTGATACCACGACCTCACGGAAAACCGGCGTGAAATAGCGCTTGCCTGTTCAACCCTCCCTCCATTCTATACATCCCCGTCCCCATCTCACAAAGGCCCGGCAATGTGACGCCTCTGGTGTTGCGGGTGTCCATGGGCGGCGGTAATCGTTTACCATCAGGCGTTACGTCTGCTTGTTTGACCCCAATTCCATTAAATTGTTATTGTTTGTAATAAAATAAAAATGAGTCAAACATGTTCTAGAAATTTTTATTACAATGCTAGTAGGAGAAATAAATTCACGTAGTGTTTAGAGCACACACAAATATCTGTTAATAGTTTACAAACAAACACGTAATAACAAAACAAATATAATATGTAACAATGAGAATGTATCATTTTATTATTATTACGCGATTGAGAAAGAAGGAGGACTATGTCTTTCGAGTGTATGTATGTATATTTCTTTGGCACACCCTAGAACCAAATGGCTTTTCTTTTTTTTATGTGAGTGGTGTCAATAGATTCGACTTAGTTCTGAGAGTGACACCGGGTAGATGAAAATTAAAAAAAAAACAAAATTAAGGATTCTTGACTCAAAAGTTATCTCCAAAAAATATGTTTTCAAAATACTTTGAGTATGGTATTGGTACCACACTCGATGTATTTTGAAAACTATTTATTTTGTTTTTTTCAAACAAATAATTTTTAACGGTGATCACGAATATCTATATAACTTATGTTTTAATAAAAAATAAGTAAAGATGACAGATACTGACGCGGTTGGGTGGTTTTATAAAATTTTTACTTGTTGGTAATATCATATTAGTTTCACTTATATAATAAGGATATCAATCGGGCGCTTCACGTATTAGACGAGGAAATTGGCAGTTTATAAAAAAAAGGTTTACCTTTTTTATAAACTGTCAATTTCCTCCCTTCCCTTTTATTATTTATTTATTCCCTTCTTATTTATAAGAAGGGTATACAAGAGAAGACTATGCGAGTGGCTTAAGGGTTTACTTTGCCACCCTACTGTGTTTGGGGGCTCGTTCGTTTCGTTCGTTCGTTACGGGACAACGTATTGTGTGATTCACAAATTGTTGTTCTGGGCATTCTTTGTTTCCGTATTATCTATGATTGTAAATTCTCCAGTAACACAGGAATATATATGTGTACGGAAATTATCTATAAAAAGTGTGCAGATGGGATGTTTCTTTTAAGAGTGCGGTGGAGAATGCAAAAGCTAGAGTATTTCAAGGTTGATTACGCAGGTCGTAATTGAAAATTTCAATCCGACAAATTCATTGACACCCGGAAAGTTCCAGCCCACCATTGAGGCGTGTACATGTATAGATAACTCAGTAAAGTTTAGAATATTCTAAAATTACGTCTTTCTAATATGAGTACAGTACAGTTAAGTATAGTTGGTTATTAATATGTGACGGAAAGTGTGATTCTAGGTCAAAATTGTGTTCATTACCATTTTATTTCATATTAATTACTTTAAATATGGTTTAATAACTTAACTCATTAATTAAGTACCTCGATAATTATCATTAAATGTATAATATGTTATAACTTCCTAGGAAAAGAAATACATCTCCTTTGTGCACAAGTATTGTACTTTTTGTTCTACTTAAGATTATATAATTATTATTTACACGTTTTTATATTTGAAATAAAAAAAGCAGGTAATGCATATACAATACTAGTTGCTCTGTTCATCATTGTGTTACACTATAGGTGCATTAATAAGCTACGAAGCACAAAAAATATGTATCAACCATCTTTGAAAATTTAAACTCAACTGCTGCAGAATATGTTCGAATTTCAAATTGACAAAATATATGAATATTAGGCTTTTATAAACATTATTAGTGGTTGTGTGAAAATAAAAACCATCGTATGTGTACGTACTATGTATGTATGTGTTCCTTAAAACCATTTAATTTATTTTCCCGCCATTCTATAGATAGTTATGCTATTCATTTTGGTATCATGGTAACGCCGGACAAACTTCGAATAATTTGAATAATTTTCTTTGTAAAAAGAAAATTTATAGGTTGACCCGAATATTTCGTTAATTTTTTTAATTTTTTTTTCATCGACTTAGTTTATTTTCATTATTTCAGTTAAAGCGTTATCTATACAAATAAATAAAATTGAAGTACCTATTTGTATATTCTCAGTTTTTCAAGTTCTATATTCAAATGAAAATCAATACGATACTTATTTTACATCAAAGATCAATTTTGATTTTTTTTTGTCGTCTGTCTATTACGACTAACCTCTGGAACAGTTGGACTGATTTTGACAGGAATTTCACTGATAGGTAGCCGATGACACTGATAACTCAGGCTACTTTTTTAAGATAAGCTTCGCCCCACGGCTTTATCCGCAGTTATTATCGTACCGTGTGCAACACCGGGGGGTTTAGCTAGTAAAGAATACGTCACCTAACAATACCAGATTGATTCTAATAAAACCTCATCCAGTTAAATATAGATTTGTAAGGTACACTTTTTTATTTCAAAGTAACTCCCTGTAAGTAACAGGTTTCTTTTAGATGGGCGTGTACCACTTCGTCTTCACACACTTTTCATAAGGTGAGATGGAAGACAAACACCTATTCCATTATAACTATATAAAAAAAATAACTCTTTCTGTCCATTACGCTTTGACAGCTAAACCACTGAACATATTTGGATGAAATCTACACCGGAGATCCTTAGATTCTTAGAGAGAGGACAGACGCTGCTATTTATCGCGATAAACGACATACATACGGGCGTGAAGCCGCAAGCAAAAGCAATTTGTTACAAATTATTATTAATCAAACACTGGTGGGTCTCAGATCTACTTAACGAAATGGCATTAATGGTACTCAGCTTGTTCGCAGGAGTCAAACCAATCTCCGGTCTAGAAGATCATAACCTGAGTGTTACTTGTAGCATCTGATTCTATCGCATCGTCATTAGAGCCTATTACCACCCGTCCACACCTCATACTTCCCACTTCTCCAGTTTTCTTCTGATTAATTTCGTTGCGGGTTCTAAAACAGTTTAAATTTTTCTTGTACATCCCGAGTGTCATAACTCGGTGTGTTCGTGGGTCACTGTTTTTGGTCCTGGTGTACCGGAGTTATAGTGGTGGGTTTGTAGACGGTATTAGTCACATCCATTCGTCCGTCTAATCTCAGATGTACCATATAACACTTTTGATAGATTAAAAAATAGAGTGGGTGTCAAAGAAATCTCCCACTACAATATCCGATTCTCGATTGTTGTTTCTTAATTTAAAAATCGATTTCAGTTTACTGATTTTCGTACTAGATATGTAGGACATACTAGAGTATAACATTTTGTTTAAATAAACAAGGTGAATTATCTCTCATGAAAACCTTTTATAAAAGAACACCTGAACAAAGATGGGTCACTCGAAATTCATGTATTATGACATACTAAAAAACGTTACTATTAAAAACAACTAATTATGAATAAGTTCGATTACTCATACATTTCTTTTATTTTGTTTTAAAGATTACATTTAAATTTAGTTCTAAAGGATTGTACAGTTTATGTTAAAAGTATAATAGCTTCATAGTTCTATGGTTTTACGGAAAAGGTTACTGATATTTTTTGAGTAACGCCTGCGCAAAGTCATTTTATGTTAAATAATATAAAACGTCATACAGTACCTTTTAGAGTAGTTGGACTATAGCTTAGGGCATCAAAGGGCACAATACAAAGGAATGGTTCAAGGCTAATAAGCGATCACGTTTTGTCTATACTTTGAAAGTAATATTATGGTAGTAATATTAATTTATAGTCCGGTGACTTAATAGTGCATAACTTATGCTATATTCTTTATCATCTTTGTGGTATAAGAAATGAATTTAATGAAATGTATAAGATGGTCTCGAGTTTTTAAGAGGAAGATTTATAGTGCAGTCAACAGAAGCACTTTGTGACAAATTTGACATTTGTTTTAAAATTAGAACCCACCTCAACATAAGTGTTTATGTACATAGGTTCAAAACTCGATTACGAGTTTGTCACAGATTTGTAATAAACCTGTTGATAATTTTATTTTCTATGGGATAGGGAGCAAAGGAGGGGACAGATCACCTCATACAAAGTACTCACAAGTGTGTTGCCATTCTTTGAGTCACGCCTCACGTCTGATGGGATGAATCAACAGTAAACTAGGTACTAGTCTATGGTAATCTGACCATTGACTATGACTGGTACATATAATATATAAACTAGATATAACTGTAGTCGTTTCGGATAACCGTCCCATCGGATTATGAAAGTGAAGGAACAGTGAGTGAACTTGTATTTGCACATCCACTTGTACAATATATTGCCTAATGTAAATGTAATGAGACACACGGGTAGCACCAGCTTTCAAGTAAAAAATAATTAAAATCAATTCACCCAGTCGAACTTCATGAGGTAACAAACATGAAAAAAAAACAGTCGAATTGATATCATCATCATCATCAACAACCCATAATGTCCCACTGCTGTGCTCGGATCTCCTATCAGGAAAGGGTTAAGGCCATACGTCCCCACGCACCCCCCGACAACGTTGTAGCTCCGTAATCTTACCGTTGGATGTTTTTAAGCCGCCCGAAGGCCTCCAACTAAGCTTCACGACTGTTATCGTATGATAACAACCGGGACCGACTGCTTAACGTGGCCTCCGAATCACGGAGACGCTCATGGTAATATGCCATCAGCGGTCACCCATCCAGGTACTGACCGCACCGTCATCGCTTACCCTCGGTGATTGTTTCTAATTACCGAGTGCAACTGGGCTATGAGCGCCTCGCGAATTGTTAACCTCCTCCTTTTTTTAAGTGAAGTCTGTTAAAAATTGTAAGAGATCAATGTCTATATATATTATATTAAAGAACTAAAAAAAGAAGTCTTTATTAAAATATCAGGAACTGTTTACAACAGATTTGAAATTTTTGCTTATTTTCCTGTATGTTTGTGCGCACTTGTCGCAGAAGTGGCTTAACTGATTTAAATGCGGTTTTCTCTTATGTGTTGTGGTAAATACAAAATTAATATGGCTTGTTTTATTAAAATCGGTTGACAAATAAAAAGTTGTATCAGCTTCAAAATCCAAAGGCAAAAGCTTATATATATATGTATGTATTAGCTGACCCATCGAACTTCGTACTGCCATTATCATTTTCAAGAAAATTTTCTGAAATACTTTAGTAAGTACTTTGAAATATTTTAGTAAGTCCGTGTAAACTACCCGCAGGGCCGCAGTGTATACGACTAAGCGGCCTAAGAAAATATAACACCTTCAGTTTTCTCTTAATTTATTGCTATATAAACCTTGTCCTGACAATAAAAAACATTAAAAAAATAACCATCCAATTTGGTGCAGTCGATCGAAAGTTATGCGCGTACATACATTTTTATTTATATACCTTTATATATATTACAGGTAAATAAATAACACGCAGACACAAAATGATTGCGCTGTGGATATAAATATTTATCCTGGGTGTGAAACAAAACCAAAACTTGCCTCAATTATTAATTGTACATAAGGTAAGTTACTTACCTCATTGACTAATCATTAGTAATACAAATAGACTTATCGTAAGTATCCTACTTAATTGTAACCTAACATCATTATGGTCCATCCTAACTAAAGAAATGTGAAAGAGAAAAGGAGAGATTCTGAAGTAGGAATCTGTAATAATATTTGTTTGATAATTAAGTAAATGTATAATATTTCCGCTATGATAATTATGTACAAATTCATTGATACTTACTTATCTATGTACAAATATATTAATGAAGAATTATGTACATATAGTTAGTTAAGTTTTCAAATGACAATAGGAAAAAAACAAACAAAATGTTTGGAATACTCACACGAGATTGCCTTTGTATGTTCGTGTTGCTTGGGGGACAAATAGAGGGATATTTAGACTCCGGTAACGGAAAAAGCCAGTAAAGTCCTATCCTCCAAAGGTTGGTTTTCTCACAAATAAAATTTGTACTGAACGTTTTGTGGTCATCGTTCAAATAATAATATCAAGGATTGAAGGCAAATAGCTTCAGAGGTTCACGTTAGGCGAACATTTTAAAGAACTGATGTAATAGGTAGCTAGTACCAGTCCGTATTATGAGGAACCCGAGACCTTTTGAGGCCAACGAGACATTCCGAATTTTGCCAAAAAGTATTATTGTGTTTTTCTGATTATAGAAACACATAATAACAGCTCGGAGTTTTTAAGTTGTGGTCTGAACCCCCGTAAAGCTGTGGGTCCTACGCCTGACCTCTCCTCGATCGTGTTGGTTAACCGTTCCATCGGATTATGAGAGAGAGGGAACAGAGAGTGCATCTCCGTTTTCGCACACACTTGCGCATTATAAATATCGTAGTCGGCTGGTATCCATTGAGACTGGCCAACTACGGTATTATAGTTTGTGAGGAGGTTCCTATCTTTGGAGCCCTAACTACTCTTGTCCTGAAACCGGTATTACAGGTCTGCTTTTTAAAAATAAATTTACGTACATTTAAAACAATCGACGCTATTGCCTCTGTCAATGACTGCGTCTGCGTGTATATCGGTTATCGCGAAGAGTAGCCTTCTTCAAGACTCAAAGTATATTCATGTCAAATTTTATTGATATCGATGCAACAGTTTTGCCGTTTAACAGACAGACAGAGTTACTTTGGGATTTATATTGTAAGTAGATATGGAAGTATGAAAGCGTGTATGTTATTTAAGTATCTGATAAAAAGAAATAAAATTAATTTTTAGTATTATCTACTCTGGTATATTATTTTGACCGTTAAATATAGTTCCAAACGAAGCAGAGCTTATGTTATGCATGTAAATACATGCATTTACATAAAAACACCCACCCAGCCTTAGACATATTTATACATAAATATGTAAATAAACCGCTAAATTGAATGAAACCCCAAGAATTAATTTACGTTCTGCATGCACAGAATAAAAATACATTTATAAAAACAAAAATATTATAAATTCAACGCTTGTAACTGTGCCTGACTATTGCAATTTAAGATTACAAATAGATAAACCAATCTTGATTTAGTTTTTCATGTTTGAAAGGCAAATGCATTACAATATTAAATAATCTGTTTAATGATGTTATTTAATTTATAATAGCTTACATTTATTTTATGCCTTCTCTTAGAACGGTCATAAACAATAACTAGCAAGTAAGAATCCCTTATGAAAATTAATTTACTGAAACACATATTATTTTCTAGTATAATATTTGTCTACAAACACAGTTAAGTTCATTATTAAGTTAAGTTTCATAATTTCCGGAATAAATTTTAACAAATGACAAAAATAATGCTAAAACTTATCGACGTCATTGAATTTTTTTATTATAGCTATGGTTAAACATTTTAAATGTTATATTTTTCTCAATTCTGTATTAATCTTAGAGTTTCTTACCTGTATTTCAGATCCATGACTTCAAAATTATATACAGACGCGTACATGCCAGCAAGTAACACAGGGAACAATATTAATATATAAGTATAAATATTAAACCTCCCAAAGGGTCCCAGAGTACTCAAAATGTCGTCCACAGTCACTTCGTTGTTTTGTTTTTTTTCTGGATCCATTTTGAACACTAAATTCAAATCACTATTTAAAAAAAAAGAAAACAAAAAGAGGTTGGTAGTTAATAAAAAAAATACACAAAAATAAATTTGTTTCGTAATTGTAAATTTCGTTTGAATATAGAACGGCGCGCGCGCTTCGGTCACCAGACCGATAGTGCGCACGAGACATCCGATTTATGGCTTTTATTGTTCTGTTTAAAATCATTGGCTATCGACGTGAAGTTTACTTAAGTTAACATTGACTTTGAAACCATTTATAATATTGTCTCATTTAGATAATCATTATTTACAATATCGTTATTAAAAGTAAATTTAAAGTCTAATTTTAATGCTATTGTTTCAAACCTATTATAGACGATGTTGCAGCAACAATAATTTAATTGCCAAGCCTTTAAAATGAGCATATACATATGCATTTTGTTAAAAACTGTTTATATAGTTTTATGATGTTGCCCTTAGTATTAAATATGAATGAAACTTGAACATCCATCTCTAAATACAACTGCAAACAATGTGAACATTGTACTTCTTAAAATAATTTTGTAAAAATTACAAATGTAATATTTTTATAGTATTTGATGTTATTTGAGAACGTCACTCATTTTTCTTAAAGCAAAATTCGATTTTTTTGCTATCTAACCTGGCGAACTTTGTATCGCTATATTTAATATTAATTATAATTCGTAAATATTTTTTTAATTTCCGAAAAACTTGTTTTAAAATTTTATGCTCGGGTGAACAACAAGATTTTTTTTTAGTCAGCGATTGTGTGTACTCTTCCCTGGGATACCTGCTGACTCGTGGGATACTGACCCCAGTATCTCTACCTACAACCACAGACAAAAAATCTTATACATATACAAATCTTGGCGTGACAATAACAAACGTATAAAAATAATTATGCACTTTGGAAGTTATGCGCGTACATACATTTCGGTGAGTCATTTATATTTATGTAGATAGTAAATCCTATGTGAAAAATTCAATTTTTAATAATCCCTTTATAAGCTCCAGCTATTTGTTTGTTTGTTTGCAACCGACTTTTGTAAAAGTGTGTTTTTAGTAATTCAAACTATTTTTTTGTTTCACTGTTTCACAGGGAACCGGTTAAGGAACAGAAATGTTTTCGTTGCTCTTTACCGAATATTACCGAAGCCAAAAACTCTTCTCCTGATCATTAATGTTGCGGACAACGGCCAGTCTCAACGGAGACCAGTTAAATACGCAGAAGATATTTTAGTGCACAAGTGTGTGCGCAAACACAGGTGTAATACCTGTTCCCTTACTCTCACAATCCGATAGGACGGCTGTTGTACACAACTGGGGAGAGACTAGGAACAGGACCGAAGCTTTTACGTGCTCATAATGATTCTTAAATGAAAAAGAGCGGAGAGGTGTATTAATATCTCGTCACTCATCACAACAACAGTCTAGAATAGTCTTTTGGTGGACGTAGGTCTCTTTTTTTCTTTTTTTTTTTATATTTAAGCTGCCAAAATGACTCTGCCCTGCCTGATGGAAAGCATGAGCAGAATCCAAGAGTGGTGGTCACTATCCTCAATGCGAAAAAGAACAATGCAGCATGGTGACCCACACTATGGCAGCCTGGGGGGAAGGGGTTGGTGAGGGGGATAGGGGGCGTTGGATTGGGGTATGGGCCTCCGGTATCCTCACTCACTCGATGAAACACAGCGTAAGCGTTGTTTCACACCGGTTTTCTGTGAGGCCGTGGTATCACTCCGGTCGAGCCGGCCCATGCATGCCGAAGCGTGGCTCTCCCACGTCTCTCCTTAAATGGAGGTTTTAACCTACTAAGCTGTGCTGACCATACGGATATAAGGTTTGTTTCAAAGGCATCACTATTGTGTTGCTGAAGAAACGGAGAGATTGAGTCAGTTTGACTCTCCATCAAACTGTTTTCAATCAAGTTTCAACGGCTGGCTCAAAAGGGCTAGAGCCCAGAACCGTAAAACCTAGTGGGAATTAAATTGTATCAAGTTTTCCTTCTCTCTGGAGTGATGTTATCCTGCTTAATTTGTTTCCTTAGTTGGCTTTCACGACACTCGTTTGATGAATAGGTATGGTGACATTCTGTATTTTTAAACCGTCACCAGGCGAATAACATCGCCACTTAGCGGTAGTCACATATAAAAATGGTATAGAATCTATACCAATATATAAAGCTAACTACTGGTCCAATTTGAAGCTATAGGCTATATATCATCATGCTAGGACCTATAGAAGCTGAGCACTAATAAAGAATGTTACAAAAAACGGGGATAAAATTAGTACGCTACGGCCAAAAGAAGACGGAAGGTTGTACGGGTGAGCTAGTATTATTTAAATATCTATGTATTGCCATCTGATGGCTGGCAAGGGACCAACTAATCTACATAATGTATGCACTCAAACTGACTGATATATATTTTCTGTTGTCCACTATAGTAGCGTAATAAATATAACGATGGTGTCAGACTTGCAATCGAGTGGTTGTATATTGTATGCGTTACTAACATATTACTTTTATATTTAACAAATCTTCTTTATCCTGTTTTGCTTCACAATAAAGAAATCTTTAAAATGTATTGTAAATGGCAACAAGAGCTCAAACGAAGCAGAACATTTTGAGTTTTTTAAGCGGTAACCGATAAACACGCCGGGTATAAGCTCATTTTTTTAGCATCATAATTATATAAACAAAAGACATACTCAAGGACGCGATAGAACTTGGTTTCACAAATCAAAGAAAAATATTTTCATCATTGGCACTCTATTATCACCGGGCGTATGTATCTCAATTTGAATGCAGTGATAAGGTGATAAGGTGAATGACAGTTGAAAAGTTGACTTGATGAGGTATGATTTCGTTTTCTTTTTATACATTGATCCTGGCTTAGGACAGGTAAACCTACCTATGTGCAAATGAGAATAGTTACAGTATATTAATGTATCGTTATCGTGAATGAATTGTGTATTCATTTAGAGTATTGTATATTTGAAATAAAATGTGTGTATATATTGACGGCTGGCAGGAGCTAGATGCGAGAAACCGAGGCTCGAACCAAGTGGGGTGCAATTGTAGAGGCCTATGTCTAGCAATGGACTGCGATAGGCTGCTGATGATATAGTAAAGATGATGTAAAGTATGTGTAAGATCTAGATTGTAGTCTTTGAAAATTCAAAGTGTAATTGTTTACTTTGTAACATAAAAATAAATATTTTTGGACATTCAACACACAACGCTATCTAGTTCCAAACTAAGCAGAGCTTGTACTATGGGTACTAGACATTAAAGCATGCATATTTTTTTTTGTAAATTTTATTATATTATATTAATTTTTATTATATCGTTATATTATAGAGAGGAAACACCTGAAAAAAATAATAGCAAATCATCCAAAAATTTTAACCGACTAGGGGATCGAACGTGAGACTTCAAGCACAGCAATCGCGTATGCCACCACTGCGCTATCGAGGCAGTCTTTGTAATATAATATTATATAACTAAATAAATAAATATTTCGAACATCTGTGGGTACTACACAACTGACATTAATACATATATGTTATACCTTTTGTACATACATATTAAATAAACACTAAATTTTAAATTACTCAAAACAACTTTATATTTTAGATTTAGAGTAAGATAGTGATTATCGCGACATCTATCAACATCAAATTAAAAGAGAAAAGTAAGTGTGCATCTAACAAATAGAACAAAGTCTTAAAAGATACTACACCCTTAATATGTGTTTCGTATCTTGAAAGATTTCTGTTGTAAGAAAAATTCACATCTCTTTAAGATTGTTGTTATATCATGTGCTTTCAAGAAAAAGTACCAGGTTTTAGAAGTGTTAGGTAAAATTTCTATTCATATACAAATATCTTGATTCTAACTTTTATGACTAAAAAACTTTGCGTTTACGACTAAACGAGTACAAAAATCAATATTAACTATTCTTAGTGTGTAATAATAAAACTAGTAGATAAGAAACAATACCAGTAGACATCATGTATGCTCGTATTGTTTCTTATAGAAAAATTTGCTTTATCAAGAGCAGCAAAGGTTTAAATTTACTTTAATGTCGATCGTATCATGTAATGATTGATGATGAATGAATTAATCAAATGCTTAGAATATCACCTTTTATCTGTATGTAATGTATGAAAGTGCAGATAAAATATATACAATCTTTTGTTTATTTGTTATCGAGGTTGAATTAAAAAAAAAGATGAAATTAGCCAATTAGAGTTTACTCGTATATGTAAAAAGTCTGTGAGAATTTCCGGTACTTTTATTTTCTTAATTGGAATAAATTCTTCTAAAAAGTTTGTTACATTACGATCAATTGTTTATTAAGTAATTGTTTTTTCGGTACACGAGAGGGAACCATGTCTTGTCATAAAATGTTGCAGAGTTTTTCTTGCCGTCCGGAGTATCGCATTGGTAGTTTTTCACTCTCTTGCCTCGGAGACGTTACGTGGGCGTCGAGCAATCGTTTTTAGGAAGTCAGTGTCCTTAGGGTTTAGAAATTAGAAGAATTCTGAAAAATTTGTGAGTTCACATCAAGGGAAAATTAAATAAGATTCTAAGAAATTGTTTTCACCTTCTTAGTCTTATTTCGACTGAGTTTTCTTTTTCCATTCTCATCATTTGCTCGTCAGGTCAGTTTATTCCCTTTCTATGTCCTCTATCACGCAGTCTATCGACCTTTTCTTTGATCATCCACTACTTTTACATCCGCTAACTTTTATACTTGAGACTTCCTTAACTACGTTTCGGCTAATATGGAGAAGCAATTGTAAGTTGCTTCACATCATCAACAGCCTTTACCAGTCCACTACCGGACATAGGCCTCCTTTTAGAAAGGAGTTTTTGGCATACACACTGGCCAGACGGATTTCGAGCGACATCCACATGCAGCGGCATAAAAAACGTATGACAACGCCGTCTACCGAAGATACACTGAATTACAGAGTAACGTAGTGTACGAAGAAGCTACCAATCCTGCATAGCGCAATAGGAGTTCTCGCGCCAATTAACATATATACAACTTCCCAACATTAACCTTTGGGCAGTGGCCCGCCAGGCATGATCACCTCGTCTGGTCGGAGGATCCTCCCTTTGTGTTGGAGGAACATAACACTCGTTCCTCCACAGGTTTATTTAAAGTTTTACTTATACATTTCCTTTTTAAATACAAATCTTGCATTAGGAATATACATCATGTGTCTCGGCGACATTACAAAGTAACATGAAACAGCCACAAAGAACATCCAACTTAGCACAACAATTTGTGGATCAAACACAATGTCTTATTTGAGATTTGAACCTACCTACCTACCACTTGGTGCAGTAGCAATCCATGAAATGAATATGGCTGATGACACTCCATATTCTCAATTCATCATAATAAGAGTAATGGACACACATTTATTGTATGTAGATAGGTAATCAGACGTTCGAGTACGTCAGGGTCAAATACCTGTACCTTGAACTGGCTATTGTCGTAAAGACTGAACGCTTTGAAGTTTTTAGAAGTATTTTAAAATTGGTTTCCAAGATATGTTGACGTAGTTAGTTATCACATTTAAGTTGTTTACGTGAAAAGTCCTTGACCGATCTTCTTATATCAAAGTATTAGCAAAAATATCGGAAAATGTATGTATATCGATCATTTGATAAAAATTGATTACTATTGTTCACAAAGACCTGCAACTCAAAAACCTCAAGCTGTTTGCAGCTCAATTGCTGGCCTTTAGGAGTACGCTCTTTTCTTTAAGGTTTAAAGGTCTTTTTTGTTCTTTTATATTTGATAATGTAGTGCATCAGTTTTCTGTACTACAGGTCTAATTCTTTATTGTAACAGTATCACTCTGGAGCGCACATTTTCTCGAAATCAGTATGTCCACTTATTGATTTACATTCAAAAAGAAGAACATTATCTCCTTCTCGACGAACTGGCCGAACTATCCAATCTATAACATACCCTACGTTTCCATTATTTTATAAATATAATTTTAATAAATATTAGTGTATAAATATAATTTTCATGAATGTGTCAATCTGAATATGTGTATGTTTTTGGTTTTATATGCTCTGTTGTGGTCATTAATATGTGTATGTATAAGTTTTAATATGTTGTGTGAACTTCATAAGTATATAACCTCTACACACCTACCTTATAATATTTCTACCCCAACGGAAGGTTGACTGGAAGAATGCCTTGGGTATTAAGTCCGTCGATGCATAAATGTAGTCGTAAAGGTTTATAAATAAAAATTAATTGTTTTATGAAAAGAAAATGATAATGTAGAATGAATATCATGTTCCTCCAACAGAAAGGGGGCGAGGTGATAGTACTATGCGCGCTAGTTCCAAACAGTTAAATATACATACATATGTACAAATATTAATAGATGCTAAAAATTAAAGGAAGATGCAACATTAGACGTTGTTCTGCAATTATTTTTTTATCATGGGAGAGTCACGCTTCGGCAAGAATGGGCCGGCTCGACTGAAGTAACACCACGGCTCCCCCATGGGCGGCGGTAATCGCTTACAATCAGGCTGTACGACTGATTGTTTGCCTTCAATTACATAAAAAAAGTGTGTAGGACGTTATAGAATACATGTTTCGTTATCCACACTCGATGTTCTATGCTATCTCAATATTTACAGTAATAATAATAAATATTTCGGACATATAACACACAACGCCATCTAGTCCCAAACTAAGCAGAGCTTGTATTATGGGTACTAGACAACTGACATAAATAAATCCTGGACCCGGGCATCGAACCTGACACCTCATGAACAGCAGTCGCATACGCTACCGCTGCGCCACTGAGGCAGTCAAACGAGTAAATTTGACTGCACGGATTGGCGCAGTGGAATGAATGTCCGCCGTTTTCTACTGCGCAGTGTTATAAGCTTGTACCTTACACGGGACAACACTTTGTGTGATCTACAAATTAATTATTGTTCTACGATTTACTCTACTTCACGACTGACAATGGTTATGTTTCTTTCAATTAAATTGTAATCGATATGTGACATATAACTTTTGTTCATTCATAGACTTACTTTGAATATTTTGTAATTACATAAATAATACAGTGGTTTAAACAATTTAGTACTTGGATGGCCAATCTTTGCTCGGTTTTAGCTAGATCGATTTATCGCCGTCGAAACACCCCGTATATCTAAAGTATTTCAGGTATTCATATATGTACAAGAATCGCTCGTTTAAGTAGGAAGTTGTAGAACTCAATTAAAACACACTCCCTTTAAATAGTTATACATTAAAACTGTTTATATCGATATAGATCTTGCTACTGTTGATCTATCAATCCCTGTGGAGGCTTGCTCAACACGTTTTCGTAAGCCTTACCGATTATTGATCTAAATACACTCGTTCTAGAACCGGTGGATAAATGAGTATTTAAATTATCTACTCCAGTAAATTGGATAAGCTTTTGAAGCCAGTACAATTTTATTATATAATTAAGGTTGAAGAACTAGCTAGGTTTTCTGCTTTTTATGAAATCGTTATTAATTCTATCAATCTTAAGAAATATTAGCTAGAACCAATCTTAAGAAATTCTTACAATTCTCAACCAGATGTCATTTGCCCAAAACCTACAACAGAATTTGCGGAGAGGTGGACTTGTTTGCCGGCAAACTTCCTACTTTCAAAATAAATGTTTTGAGATTGTTGAAGTATTAGTTTTTGTATCAATTGAATTAGAGGTTGTATCAATTTTTTTAATATATTTCGGACATTTTAACATACAACGCCATCTAGTCCCAAACTAAGCAGAGCTTGTACTATGGGTACTAGACAACTGATATTAATACGTATATACATTTTTTTTGTAAATACATACATGTTATACATAGAAAACAGCCAAACTCCGAAACAAATATTTGCAGATCATACAAACATTTGATCCGACTCAGGAATCGAACCCGAGACCTCATGAACAGCAGTCGCATACGCTACCACTGCGCCACCGAGACAGTTGTTCTCATCTCCTTATCTCCTAACATAAATATGTTGGAATTTTTTAATTCTATTTTTTTGTTACTTGTTTTAGTTGCTTTATTTTATTCTTGTCCATTATTATGTTGTCTTATTTTCACTCGTTTCTATTGGTGCAGGATGTGACACTTTAGAATGTTGTGCATTGAATTCACTAAACACTAGTGAGTGTTTAGTGAATTCAATGTTTCTTATATAAAATACATACGATTTAACATAACAGCAACTGGTTGTCCAAATAAATAAATACTTAATTATATAATCAAATATTAGTCATATAAATAGTTACATCATATACCGGTAGATACAAATGCCAATATGTCGCTTGATTTTCATGATGTAACAGGTGGCGGATGTTTTAAAAAACAAATAACAAACTTTTAAATAATCAATCAAATGAAGAGTAATAAAACCTCAGCTAGATGCACTGGCCACCTTTAAAAAGTAGCAGGGTATGTTATGATATTGTTGCCAAGACATGTTGACAGGGGTAGGACTACATTATAACCGACGGTTCACTTTAAATGAAATTGTTATTTAACATAAACCACTTGGCGCACAATATGGCAAATGACTGTATTTTAAATAATGTCTCCTCCATTAAAACGAATGTTACAAAACATCTCAGAAAATATAATTATTACTCCTTTTCATTTCTATTACAAATTTTAATCAAATAAACATTGAAATATATCGCTCAATTCAAATTTCAAATTTATTTATTGTAACAAAGTATGGATACAATTCAAGTGCAAGCCCTGATTCCCAAACTAGCGTGAGCTGTATGTCGGGAATCAGTAACTTCCCAAAAAAATAAGGATACAATAAAGGTATACAATTGGAGCATACATGAAACATACTTACATAATTGATCTGTTAATTTTGCGTATATTTTTAATTGACTAGTCTAAAACGGTGACGTCCCAAGTTTGTATTTTGTAAGGTTTTCATAAAAAGTTATCGTTTTGACAGACGATAAAAAGTAACTATTTTGACTAAGGTATCATCTACAATATTGGAGAGGCCTATGTTTAGTAGTGGACTGCGATAATGATGATTTCATTACAGGTATCTTAGACCCATATAAATTATTATATTAGAATTTTAAAAATATTTTCTATCAGTTACAGTTATAGCTGAAGTTTTCATTAAATACAACTATTTCGAAAAATTGCCAGTGTCTTACTTAGTCAATAGCCGACGTGGGTGTTTCTAAAATCTTGCTAATACATCTATGTCTTAATGATGTTTAACTAATGTAACTATATGTGATAACTAATGACCTATCACTATTTGATAAGACTTCTTATCAAATTTCTCTTAGGAAATATTACGCTTATTACATAATGCCTAATATTACTGGATACATCCAACAGGTATTTGTTTAATATAAAATCACGTTCTGAAAAATAATAGAGGTAAATGCAATAGTTAGAAATAACATAACCAGTAAGTAAATAAATTGATTAAAATTTTGTTTATTTATAAATGCGAATAGGCCAAATACGGCCTGCCAAAGTGACTCCACTAAGCTCGATTAAAACCGTAATCAGAATCCAAGAGTTGTGGTCATTATACTCATTGCGAATGCAAACAATACGACATAGCAGCATGGTGACCCACACCATGACAGCATAAAAATTATTTGCTGCAGCAGGATCTGTGCGAAGGCTACGGAATTCCCTTCCATACTAAAGTTGCTCTTGTACAATCACTTCTGATCCCCATCCTTGTCATAGCGATGTCAGCTATCTGGATCTTACCGAAAACCAATTGAACAAACTTGAGTGACTTCAAAACTAAACCTGGAATATGTTTGAAAAGCTAGTGAAGGATTAATACTTTTCACTTTGAATACTTTTGATTTCAGAAAGAAATGTTACTATCTGTCTCGTACAACAAAACGTTGGAATGAACTGTCGCCTGCGGTATTCCCGGACCAATACGACCTTCAAACCTTCAAGAAAAGAGCGTACTCCTTCTAAAAAGGCCGGCAACGCACTTGTGTCGCCTCTGGTTTTGCGGGCGGCGGTAATCCCTTACCAGCAGGCGATACGTCTGCTCGTTTGCAACCTATATCATAAAAAAATATACTGAAAGAGTATTTAAAAAATCATTATAATTATTTTATTTGCATAATGTTCTAGATTTTTATCTGAAGATGTTAAAAAGCAATGGATTAAAAAAAATAATAAACAAGATTGGATTTCAACAATGTACTTATACCAAGATTTGTTCTGGCCATTGTTATAATGGTGAAACTAAACTGAACCAATATAATTAGACAAGTTTAAAAGTACATAGATGTGAATATTAGTGATAACATAATTATTACCCAAGACGTTGTAATTATTTTATAAATTAGTTTCTTTTCTCAGGATAACATTATTTAAGCATTCGGGTGCCTATTAAATATATTTATTTTATTTTGTTTATAAATAAAATTATGTACACTGTATTTATTTATTTTTGATTCCTCTTAATATATGTACCTATTTAATTTTAACTGTAGACCAAAAACTTTAACTAAAGTTTTTAACAAGGTAATGGTAAGAATTCACTAACTTTATCTTTTATAATATTATGAATGACATTTTTGTAACACACGTCAAAATGATTACTTAATTGCCCCCTATTTTTTGGTCGGAAATCCCCTCTGATAGCACCGGCCGGTGGTTATGTCGGACTCGAACCGACTAAAAACCGCACACCATCTCAGGGTACTAGAAGCCGGAGAACCAGGTGTTCCCTCGGAAGGAGATCCCTGGAACCCTGGCGTACCTCGGGCCACCCACTGCCTGTAGGTGGCCCCCTCCTGTGTGGGAACCCATGTGTTCCCGTTACTATCCTTCTAGGCGCGCACGCTCCGCAGCGAACTAAATTGCCCTTGAGAAAACTACATCCCCGTAACCAAATTCTAAGTACATCCCTTACATTCTACACCCAGTGTCAAGTAATTAAACTATATAGCAACCTCAATATATAACGATGCGAGTAGTCTTGCTATTGTTTGACAGATGGAAAAGAATAAAGTAACACCTCCTCCTCCCGCAAATTATCACGCATTAATTCATACAAAAATCTCGTTAGAGCATCACCTCTTTGTATTTCCTCCGTAGCAGTACCGCCCTTGTCGAGTCGGCCCATTCGTGCTGAAATTAGCGTGGCTCTACTGCCTTGTAAATGTAATATACCTTGTGCATGTATAATTGTTGCTCGTGACACGTTGTTGCTCTCGATGGACTATACAATCGACATTTTTTGACTGCCTCGGTGGCGCAGTGGTAGCGTACGCGACTGCTGTCCATGAGGTCTCGGTTTCGAATCCTGTGTCAGACCAAACGTTTGTATGATCTGCAAATATTTGTTTCGGAGTTTGGATGTTTTCTATGTATAATATGTATGTATTTACAAAAAAAAGTATTTATGTATTTATATCAGTTGTCTAGCCACCCATAATACAAGCTCTGCTTAGTTTGGGACTAGATGGCGTTGTGTGTAAGAGGTCCGAAATATTTATTTAAAAAGAAATCTAATCGATTTTCATGCTTTTTTGAAACGTGCGTTTTAAGTGCGTGCCTAAGATATAAAAGTTAACATCACGCAGACCAATAGGAGCCAAGTATGTTTGAAATGAGACGCAGATGAGTTATGTTGGCCTACAGCTCTAATTTATAAGTCATATTTACTTATTTACTCAATACGAAATAAATTAAATTGAAACGCAGAAAAGTGTGTGCTGAATTAGTTACGTTTGCAGTGTACATAATTGCCATTAAGTAACTAGAAATACATTGTTTTATCATAGAGTGGGGCTCTGTTTATAAAGCCGTATTGAACATTTTTTAACTTCCATGGGACAAGGAGCGAACTATATGTATATATATATATGCGAAGTTGTCATATATATATATGATAACTTTGCATTAAAGTGAGTGTGGCCAAAATCTCTTTTATATGGGGGTGCTCATGGCCTATATAACAGTAGACGGAAAGGGCTGTTAACGATAAAATTATTTCTTATTATGATATTTCGAACTATTCATAGATATTTTCGTTTTTGACGATTATCGGATGTTTAGTAACCTTGTACTAACGGCTTCTGAATTGCTTCTAATTCTCACATCAATAAATAAGGTACCATTGTATTTGCTTTTTTAATATACAAGTACGTAAAAATATTTACGACCTTCATAGACCATTTTTAACCGCTCTGCAAAAAAAGGAGGGTTATTTCTTTCGAGTGTATGTATTTTATGTATGTATGTGTGTATAGTTTTTTGGCACGCCCTGGAGTCTAAACGGCTTGTTGTATTTTTATGTGAGTGGTGTCAATAGATTCGTCTTAGTGGTGAGAGTGACATCAGGTACATGAAAATAATAAAAAAAACAATACAAAAAATGATACGCATTCGGTATTTTTTAATAATTCATAACTTGTCTCACAGAAGTTTTAAGTTATAGTGCATCTGCACAAATTTATGATGGATTGTTTACTAACAACTGAAAGAGAGGGAGAGAGAGAGAGCTACAGAGTAACTAACAAAACCCGCGGTTTCGGTTGCTTTCGAATCAGAACATAAAAACATAAATAAATTATTTTTAACCCGACTGCGAAAGGAGTGTTATTGATGTAAGTACCGTACATAGTTTCATATATATATATTTAATGAAAAGCCGTAAACTTGAAATTACACTATTTATTTGTGTAAATATAGATGATAAACTATCATCTCTAATTTTAAAATAAAATATTAAGGGTTTTGTTTCATATGACTATTAACTATTTTTTACTTTATAATTGAAAAAATTTAAATTAGTATTAATATCAGCAGCCCATTGCAGGACGAAGCTAAACAACGATTAGATATAAACAATACCTTTCATTACAAAAGTATGGTTAAACTAATAGTTTGCATAATATTTTGCAAATCGCATTATTATATAAAAAATATACTTGTCAACAGCGACAGTTGAAGATCATTCAATCGGATTGCGTTCAAACAATTGTTCATTCATTCATTCAATAAAGTGTATACGTTCACGGAATTGGTTTACATTCAATGAAATCATTCAATTGAATTTAACTGACTGATAAACAATTCACAAAGTTTTCGCCTCGTCTGACTACAACAGTATTCTGGAAATACGATTATTAAAGACTGGCCATGTGAGATAATCAGGTTTAAAAACTATTGGCGTGGTGACTTTCACATACAGTAATACCATATTGCAACGCCATCTATTGAAAACAGACACAACCACATGCTGCCTATTTGCCTAAGAACTCTAGAACTATTCCATACAGGAATAACAAACATTCATGAAACGGACACAAACAACATTGGACTCGGAATGACATTTTGTCGATCACACAAAGTGTCTCGTGTGGGGATTGTACCATCAACTCTCATATAGGATAGCGTGAGGCGGTCCCAACCATAAAGCTATCCCTACAGAAATGTATGCACATTTCCTATTCTCAATATCAAGCCGTGGTGTAAATTATTTTGTGATTTAGTTCATAAACATGGATTTCAAAGACTTTTAAGTTTTTTAATGGGATAGGGGGTAAACGAGCGGACGGATTGCTTGGTAAGCGATTACACCCGCCCATAGACACTCACAACACTAGAGGCGTCACAAACGCGATGTCGTTCTTTAGGATGGGGAGGGTAATGGGGGAGGAGTAGGCGTATAGGCTGCGGTATTATCGCTCACTCTATGAAACAAAGCGCAAGCGCTGTGACACACCGGATTTCTGTTACGCCGTGGTATCGCCCCGGTCGAGCCGGTCCATTCTTGACAAAGCGTGGTTCTCCCACGGTAAGTCTCTTTCTGTAGGATTTTTTTTAAATATTTAAATATTAAACAGGTAACGTAAAACTTGGATTTACACATGGAATGCTTGTGTCGCTAAAAATAGCATCTGATGTAATTTCTAGGCTTAAAGTTAGAAATGTTCCAATATATTTAAGGGTTTTAGGAGGCAGTATAGGTACTTAACAGTAGATATCTTACGAGTAATTATAACTTCTTTTACAAATGATGCTAGATGACTAGAACTTTGCTCGGTATTTTTATTTAAGGTAAATTTTATTGTATAAAGTAACTGAAACGCTGAATAGTAACACGAAATGATAATGACGTCATTGGCTGTATTAAAAGCGCGCCCAAAATGGCGGCGTTTGAGCAACTCAAATTTAGACAGTGTTTTAAATTTCAGTTTAAAAATTAGTTGGACTACTTGCAAGCTTATTTTCATTTTTTTTCTTACTTATAGGATTAAGAAATAAAAAAAAACCTTGCATCTTACCTTTGGCTGCTACACGAAATTTCTCTACATAAAGCCTACACGGAAGACTAAATCAAGTGTTGGTCCTTAGTCTTAAATTAGCTCTTAGAGTAACACTCCATATATGATTACAAGTAATTTCCGTTACTTAAAATAAAGTTCCGCATTTGTAAGAACATTAAGGTTATGTATGTATAATTAAGTTTATAAAAATACAATGAAATTATAACTTTAAGATTAACATAAAGTCGATTGGGTAATTATATGTATTTTGTTTTTTAATGAGTACGGTGCGTCCTTTGATGATAATAAACTGTTAATTTGTAATTTACAAGATTTAAAATTTGGTCTAAATATAGATATAGATAGGCCTGTAGGTGTCTTGGTTAATGACCATGAGTGCTAGGTCATGAACTTGGTTCGCACCCGAGGCAAGTAACTATGTGTAATTAAATTTGTTTTAATTCTGGTTGTAATTTTTATGTTAACAGTCTGGTGACTAGTGCTGTGCAATGTGGAATCATGTCTCCAAATTGTTTTTGATGAAATAGCGGCAAACGAGCAGATGTATCACCTGATGTTAAGCGATTACTGCCGCCCATGGACACCCGCAACACCACAGGCGTCACAAGTGCGTTGCCGGCCTTTGGGGGATGAAGAGGGGTATGGGAGGGGGTTCAGGTATGGGCTTCTGGCATCCTCACTCTGGTGAAACACAGCTCAAGCGTATTTTCAAATGGGTTTTCTGTGAGGCCGTGGTATCACTCCTGGCGAATTAGTGTAGTTGGAAAGTTATTGTCTATACAATAAATAAAATTGGAGTATTTGTGATATTAAATAACTGTTTTTTACTAAATGCATATGTAAATATACACGGTACATACACCAAAATAACATTTTTTTATGATTTTAGTCTGTCTATTTGTTCCGGTTACTTTCTGGAACGGCTGGACCAATTTTAACGGCACTTTCACTGGCAGATAGGTGATGTAATAAGAAGTAGCTAAGGCTATTTTTTTATTTAACCGCGGTTGTAAAACTACAATAATGACCGCGGGAAACAAAGCGAGACTAAGCTAGTTAGTGTATATAAAATAGCTCAAACATGATCACATTAATTCACATGGCCAGTATTATGACATTTGAAAACTATGTTTTAGTTCAAAAGATTTTTTTTCCAAAGCTCTTTATAGGATTAGAAGTTTTCGAGTCTAAGTAACTGTTATCCGCCAAATACTACAATGCATGTTACACGTTTACTTCATGAGATTTGACCGTGGGAGAGTCACGCTTCGGCATGCATGGGCCGGTTCGACCGGAGTGATACCAGGGCCTCACAGAAAACAAACCGAAACAGCGCCTGCACTGTGTTTCACTGAGTGAGTGAGGATACCGCAGGCCCATAATCAAACCCTTCCCCTAATCCCTCTTTGATACGTCTGCTCGTTTGCCCCCTGTAACATAAAAAAAATGATGTATGTCTGTAATCAAATCTTGCAAGTTCACTCAAATGTCCCTCTAGTTCCGATGACAATGTATTATGAATACAAAATGGCCGCCGTCACAAAATGGCGGCTTACATAATTTTATAATGGGTATCAGATGAAAGGGCCTAAACTTATTTTTTTATTAACAAGTAATCAAAGTTTGTTTTTAAAACAAAACCTTTTTAAATAAATCACTTGTAGTAATTTACTATGTGTCACAATAATTGGATATGTATTTTTATGAATAGTAGTTTTTTCATTCTTGTATAAAATATGAGGTATATTTACCCAGGACAGTTATTTATAGCATTGTTTTTTAAATATGAGGATGTATTGCTTCAAAGATTGATTTAAAGAGACTTTAAAAAAAAATATTAAATATAGTTACTTTAAAATAGACGAAATCTTCACTGAAGCGTATCTCAAGCGGACGGATGAGGACTTTCCAAGATCGGGATGATTGGCGCTCTTACGGGAAGACCTTCGTTCAGCAGTGGACGGCAGTAAGCCGAAGAAAGAATATGCCTTTTTTGTTTTTTGAATAAAGGAGGAAAATAAATAAATATAATTAGTAAATATTTTTGGACATTTTAACACACAACGCCATCTAGTCCCAAACTAAGCAGAGCTTGCACTATGGGTACTTAACAACAGATATTAATACATATATACTTTTTTTTGTAAATACATACATATTATACATAAAAAATACCCAAACTCCGAAACAAATATTTGCAGATCATTCAAACATTTGGTCCAACACAGGAATCGAACCCGAGACCTCTAGCACAGTAGTCGCATTCTCTACAACTGCGCCACCGAGGCAGGAAAATTTCAATTTGTCTGATTGTTTTCTTCGTTCCCCACTAAAACTTTCATCGAATATCTTTAAACCTTAGTAATTATTTCAAGTCATTTCAAGTACTTTGAAGTACGGACAATAAGGGGCATTTAACTAATGAAGCTTAAGTGGTACTATTGTTGAAATTGTAAGGGCATTTTCTATGTTGAGGGCGACTTTGCAATTATGAAATGAATATGTCTAATTCGTCTGTGGCTTAGAGCGTTCAATTGAATATTTTCATTAATATTCAAGGGTTAAAGGTATATTGGTTAAATAGGTTGTGGCGATTACCACATACAGCTTAACAGCAACATACTATAGCGCCATCTACCAAAGATGCACCAAACTACGGAGTTACGTTACGTTACACGGAGTACATAACACTACTAATCCTGAATTGCGAAATATAATTTCTCGCACCGATTAGCATGTATACGCCCGCCAGACATCATCACCTTGCCTGGTCGGAGGATCCTCCCTTTGCGTTGGAGGGACATGACACCAGTTCCTCCACAAGTTATTTCTGGTTTTGTTTCATTAAAATATAAGTTTTTATATATTGTTATCCAGTTTGGCTGCAATTTAAGTTAATTTTTTTTTGTACAAAGAGACATTTTGTACCCAATTTGTACAAAAAGAACCCACGATACTATGCAGCTCATTCCCAACTTCAATTCTTCAACCTAAAAAATTTAAGTAGGTAAAGGGTTATTCCAATAAGTGTTCTTATTTTGACCTATAAACACTACTCGAAAGAAATTTCATACCGAGTAGTATTTTAAGGTTAAGATAAGAATCTAATAAAGAAAATAAAAACAGATAAGGGAAGTAGAAATTTATGACAAGAATCAAGCTTGAAAGTAACTCGGAAATAGTGAATGGTAAGTGACTTATGATACTAGTTATTTATAAACTTTAGACGAACTAATGGAAATGGATTTCACAAAAGCTAATATATTTTTAGCAGTTGAATCGTTTAACTGAAAATGTTTATAATATGGACATATGAAGATATTAGCATCGGAGATAAAAGTTGGTATAAATGGTTTATTATATGATGATATACAAAAAATTTATGCTTTTCACAATTTTTCGTTTATCTGTACTATAGGACGTTGCTATGTACCAAGTTTCAAGATTCTGAGTTCACGGGAAGTACCCTGTAGGTTTTGATTCCCTTTGCATTTGCAGCATAGATTTGCAGCATAAACGGCTGCAACTTTTGATTGCGTTGGCTTAGAAGTCTGATTTTCTCATAGCTCCAAGGGACAGTAAACATGAGTATTTGATATGAATTTCAGCTTGATACCTTGACAGACAGATAAGCGGATAACAGAGTGATCCTATAAAGGTGCCGTGTTTTCCTTTTGAGGTACGGAACCCTAAAAAAACCAAAGAAAAATTAGAGGCCTTGACCCAAAGAGTCGAGAACAAATGTTCCCGAATAAGTATAAATTATCAATCTCATAATCTGACCCGAAAGTGTTGAAAAAAGTATTTCAAGAAGTTTAAAGTACCTTGAAGAGTAAATAGATTATTTATTATGCAGTTGGTCTAAAAAATTTAAGGTTCGGATCTTAATATATGCCTTGTTGTTAAACGGAACTCCCCCGTGGTATTTGGAGGCAAAAGTGCACACAGAAGTTTGTCAGCGGACGGAGTTCAGAGTGGGTAGCATCAATTAACAAACACCTGAAAAGGTTGTGCGACGCGAGAAATTACTTACCGGAACACTATAAGTCGTCGGTTAACCCGACTGAGGTTGAGGCTACACTACTACCTTCAAGACTATAGAGACGCTCTGGGTGGTCTTCATCGAGTGATAACACTTTTTCCTACTATCTGATGTAGGTTCTTTCCGGGCACGACTATTTCGAGATGTACTGCAATTGGTCGCTACAAGATGTTGAGCCTCACTTGTCACCCCGGCGGTTTGCCTTACTAGGGTGACACACACTACCAGCCCTCACAGTACTACGGTTGACCGTCAAAAGCTCACATACTTCCATACTATTACAACATGGATGATTTTAACAGGCTTCCACAAGCTTACCCTTATGTTTATTTGAAAGCCTTTTGTAAGCGTGTTTTTTAAACCATGTTTATTATCATTATCATCAATAACCTTTAGAAGTCCACTGCTGGACACACACATTTCCTTACTAAGGAGGTTTGGCCTACTACACTAGTCTTAAATACTGACCAGACAAGTTACTTTCTATAGAGTTTTATATCGTGCACCTACACTTCTCTAAAATAGTACCTACATCCGATCTTTTTAAAGTTCGCAAGAGCAATAGCACAATTAATCAACGATATGATACATGAAAATGTTATTATTGCATTCACGTGGTAACAATTGAATGTAATTACACTATCTCAGACATCGCAAATTAGTTAAATAATAAGAGGCAAACATTGTAATCCCCATTGGGGTATAAATTGTGGGTGAGTAAGTGCGGCGTCGTGTCGAGACTACACCCGTGCCGATGTTATACCGACACACACACCATCTAACAGCCCCCTAATGAATTTCCTACATGTTTGAAATAAACGAGTTTCATTGTAATTATAGTTTTACGTTTTACTGCTACTTTACTTTCTCTCGTATAATTACTAGAGAACTAGTAGTTAGAAAGAATATTATATGTATTCGTTTTTAAAATCAATCGTCATGCCGAAAGACGTCCACGAGACATAAGCCTTTTTTACGTGTGAAAACCCGCTCGGGCCTTCATCTCATCGGGGTTTGCGGCAGGGCGGTATGTCGGAATCGAACCGACTAAAACCACAGGGTGTGCTACTCTGCGCCTGAGACGGGGGGATCCGAGAACCGCTTTCTTAGGACATCTCTGTATGTCTTAAGAAAGCGGTTCCTGGATTGTTTCCTCCTTTACGGGACATAAGCCTCCCCAAGGCTATCCACAACAACTGGTCTTGTGCTGCCCGCATCCAGCGGTTTCCCATGACTTTTACTAGGTATTTTACTATAAGTACTTAGATGACCGATATTTTTTGGTAAATATTCTTAAAAGGAATCCTATGAATGTTTGCGAGGGGTTGCTAGATCGCCCCCGCAACCCCTCGCAAACATTCATGAAAATCGTTGGAGGCGATAAAATCTTCTTATTAAGCAAGATTTCGATCTCTTTAGAACTACACGTGTGTTTATTGTAAGTTTTGAAGAAGTATCTCAATTGTGCAGTAAATTAACTTTGTAAAAATACTTTACATATCTTTTGCATAGATATTTTTCTTTATGTATATTGTAGAGCATTAATTGTTATGTTAAACTATTTCCTCATATTGATTGTTGTTAGATTTTAAGCAGGCGTTTAATACTTTTGATATGAGATGTCTGAGCTTAAATCATATTGCTTAAATGCTTATATTAGCATCATTAAATCTAATTATGTTACTTGTTATATTCATCATCTTCCTAGCTTTTATTATTCCCAAGATTTGGGTTCGGCTACTAGTTCAACCGATTTTACCTGAACATCAGTTTTTACACGGAACGACTGGTATTGGACCTCCGCAACCCTGAGGGTGAGCTGAATTCGAAGGTTGGTCGTGGTCAAAAGTTAGAAGGATGGTTGGTAGTTTGTTGTCAGTATATTTGAAGGCATTAACTTCCCAATAACAATTGCCATAGATGTTCATGAAAACCGGGACGGATGGCTTAACGTGCTCTCCGAGGCACAGGCGGGAAATATTGCTATTAAGAATTTTAAGTAAGAAAAATCCAACAGCAGTCCGATAGGGGAATCGAAAGCGAGACCCCTTGATCTGCAGTCGCTTACGTTAACCACTAGCCCAATGAGGCAGTTTCTTTTACTATCTTTGTACGTTAAAATAAAATCACTGAAATACTGAAATAGAATGATTAGAGAGATCATTCATTTTATAATTATTAAAGATATGTATATTGACAAGTTTTTGTTTCACTCCAGGAATAAAGGAAGTTTACTTGTCTTATTAAAGAGATTTTCATTATATTTATTTATTTTTCACATGCTACTGATATTTTTTTATAGTTATAAACTAATCTTGATATATTGATTAACTGAACATAAATAGAGTGAATGTCTACGTGATTCGTAGGTTACATCGGTCCTGGTTATCATAGGATAACAGTCGTGAAGCTTATCGTTGGAGGCCAGAAAACATCCAACGGCAAGATTACGTAGCCCAAACGTTGTCTTGCCAGTGCCCATCCCGCACTACTCAGCGAGCGTAGAGATTTATAGCCTCAACCCTCTTCTCATAGGAGACCCAAGCCCAACATTGTGGGCTGTTGATGAATACAATGAACTGGTGTATAAAGTAACAGGATAACAAACAATAATTTTGTCACAGTGGGTCTCTGTAAAATCATGTCCCTTAGCTAAGTAACAAGTGTTTCGCGTCGATTATCTTTCTAGATTCCCCTGTGTCTCTACTGTTCCTACATTATTTGATAATATTTAGTTTTGATCACGTGACGTAGCGTTGAGTTGACGTCATTAGAATTGATTTGTCAATAATCTATTTCAAGTTAAGTTGACATCAATGGCTTCCTAGACACAAATGGTGGGGGTAAGTTTCTTTTCTTCTTCTTGCTTTTCAAGGTTTTTCTTCTGCACAACTTCTATGAATATCGTTCGACTTTTTTGATCTTTGTAAAATGATATCAATAGTCCAAGTTCAGGAAAACATAGTCTAATCTAGATAATGAAGTCGCATCTGCTGTCTGTTCGGATTTTTATGTATTATGTAGCAAGAGGTAGGATGTAGTGATTTAAGAGGGAGAATCTACAAGTTTCAGTTGTTGCTATTACTCCAAGTGTCTATCACTTTCCGAATATCCGTTCAAGTATTGTTTTCAACTTCTTGATTATTTATGGGATTTTTTTTATCCAAAGGTGCAGGTGTATCACCTGATGGGAAGTGATTACCGCCGCCCATGGACACCCACAACATCATAGGCGTCACAAATGCGTTGCCGGCCTTTGAGGGTTGGGGATAGGGGGAGAGGGTTATGGTATGGTCTTCTGTTATCCCCAGCGAGGTGGGCCCAGACCTGTCGGACGCCCAATTCGGGTTCCGAGAGGGGTGTTCGACGGTCGATGCCGTGGTGCGTCTGAGGGCCGTGACCGAAGAGGCGGTGAGCTGTGGCGGCGTGGTGTTGGCGGTGTCTCTCGACATCGCCAACGCCTTTAATAGTCTGCCATTCAGCTGCATCAGGGAAGCGCTCCAGTACCACGGGGTGCCAGAGTACCTGAGGCGGCTGGTGGCAGACTATTTGGAGGAGCGTACCGTCGTGTACGAGGATCGAGATGGCACCTTGAGACGGCGACCCATGTCGTGCGGCGTTCCGCAGGGGTCTGTCCTTGGACCACTCCTGTGGAACGTGGGGTACGACTGGGTCCTACGCGAGCGTCTCCCCTCCGGGCTGGGCGTAATTTGTTACGCAGATGACAC